>JADDOH010006737.1:0-55388 GCA_016648135.1 Agrypnia vestita | reverse complement strand
TCCTATAAATTTACAGGCTATGTTTCCCATAAAATCTCAATACTGTTGACTCATTTGTCCAAGTTTTCCGTATGATTAAAATACAAAAAAAAAATATGGTTAATTATTATTACATCCTTATCTTTGTATAACATGCATACAATTATTAATTAAGAGTTATTATTATTTCACTGCTGGTTTTAGAAAGAACAGAACTTCCCACTGACATGTGTAAATGATAAGTAAAATTATTATGTCTACAGATTCAAGTCCAAGGAGATGAATATTGGTGTGACGAATGAATATCTCAATGGAATCCTCAGAACCCAGCTCCAGCAAAGGAGATGAGGGTAAGAATATACAACTATAATCTATAACTAAATATTTTTTAAACAATGATTGCTTGTGTTGTATTTTTTTTAATACACAATACATACATTAATAAATGTTTACAACATTAATAAAATAAATTTAAATAACAGTACTAAAATATTAAACTAGTAAACTAAAAAGTAATTTCATAAATAAATTTACAAAATAAATAATTTAGTTAAAGTATGTTTATGTTAATAAAATTTAATTAAAGATGGACACACTCTCCCACACTTGTTAATTTAATTTAATTGTTAATACCCATTAATTTAATTTAATTGTTAATACCCATTAATTTAATTTAATTGTTAATAAAATTTAGTTAAAAATGGACACACTCATCTGTCATTTTCCAGCGTTGTCAAATTTAACAGATTGTATTATTTTTAAGGTTATAATCAAGAAGAAGAAGAAAGAAAGCGTTGCTGCCTAACCGGTCTGTAGCAGCATTCTTAAAAATCCATGCAGATGTAAGCATCGACAAAGAGGCTTCACAGACAGTGGACTTTGTAAAATATTATTAGAAATGTAAAAATAATGTGCATAATAATATCGAACCATGAGTACTTTAGTGTATTAAGTGAAAAATGCAGTTTTGAGATATCGGCGTTAGATGTTATAAATTTCTTTATCAAATTGATTTTCAATTATTTGTTTTAGAATTTTTTGAATATTGCAAGGATTTGGATTGCCTCACACGCACCCATCGATAAACCTTATATGCTTATAAGGTTTATCAATGGGTACAGCATAATATAACTATTTTATTATATTTTGATTGAGACGAGGTTTTATAAAAGAGATAAATCATTTAGACCTTCCGACAAATCTGGTGTTTTTAGTATATCTAAAATTAGTGTTTTGCTTTCCTGAATGGGAACATTAATGAATGATCTTGCAATATCAAATGATACTAACTTTTCATTCAATATCTTTTAAGGTATTGACTACATGAAATTTTAATTGTATACTTTGGTTTAAATACGTTGAAGTTATTTAATATTTTTGTAATGATTGAAGTTATTTTGAATGTTGGGGAATTGCATTACATTGGGATACTGCTGATCTGATGGGGCTGTTTCCTTTGTGAATTTTGAGAAAGCCGTATAATTTTGCGATCATTAACACTGTTTGCCTTTTTTCCTTACAAATTAAACTTATGGAAGTTATTGTCCGATCGTCCTGATGAAGATATAATACAGTATCGAAATCATTAGACGTTTAAAAAAAATATGTGTGTTTTTTAACACTATAAGCATAAAAAATATTAAATCATTTGTTCTACTTTTTTAGTTTCAAACCGCTTGATCTTACTGACCGGTTATATTATTTGCAATGCATTGTAAATTATGTCTTATTGATATCTGTTCTTGTATACGCTTATTTAATTCAAAATAATTATTCTGAACATTGAAGTGTAAAATGACAATTGAAAAGAATACTTTTTTTGTTGTGTATCCAGAATAATTATTATGTATGTGTAATGTATATGTATGTAAGAATCGTTGAAAATACTGTCAACCCATTAGAATGTACTCTGTTTATCATATCTTCACACTTTTGATCATTTAGATGATATTCCTAACATTTTTTTATTATTTTAAAAATTTATTCTTTAAATAGGAAATATAATAATTTTATATTTCTTTATATATACAGCATTACATATAATTATTTAAAATTTTATTCTAACTAAAGTATCACATATTTTTTTAGTTTCCTCTTAAAGTTGTTATATTATTTACATCTCTAATGTCCCTGGTAGTTTTATGTATAGTTTCGTTGTAGTAGTAGTTTTATATATAGCACTGTGCATGATTAAAATTTGTGATTTTTTTTTAATGTAATCTTTTCATCTTCTCTTGTTTCATGTTTGTCATGTTTGTGTTTGTTTTTTATTAATACTTCAAAGATGTTGTATCCATTATTAATTTTATACATAAGTAGAAATAGAATTAAATTTAATTATTTGTCTATTATTGGTAAACTTTCTATCACCACTTTAATTATTGTGTATTGATTTATTTTTAGTATAATTCTTAATGCTTTCTTTTCGAGTATTGTTATTTTTTCAATTCTTCTTCAACCCAGAAATAGTATACTGTCGCAGTAGTTGATGTGGGGGACAATTATTGCGTTATATAATATATTTTTGCTCAATTCTGTTTTGATCTCTTCTGATTCTTTCCAAGGGTGAAATTCATTTTGCTATTTTTTGTTACATATTTTGTGTTCAATGTAAAGTTTAGTTTATGATTTATAATTGCTCCCAAATATTTTACATCGAATTGGGTAGGAATTTATCGCAATGTTTTTTTTAAATCAATATTTGTTGAATTTTTCCAATGTATATTTGTACTTAAAACAATCATTCTGAATCTAAAAAATATATTATTTGAATGTTACATTTTTTATCACATCACTTAAATAATATTAGTAATAATATTAACAGGCAATGAAAATTGACTACCACATGAATACGAAGTGTAATCTTATTTTGTATAATCATCACAAATCATTGATTTACTTTATCTATTAAAATGGTAGCTTGTGGTGTAAATTATTTACTGATCAATGTTACATTTTATTTTCTAAAATATTAATAATTACAAAATATATAATATTGAATTTTTATTTTCTTTGCGAGGTTTGGTATTTTAAAAAATATTAATTCTATGTTTTTGAATTGAATGAATTTTAAATATGAACATTGTTTTTAAAACAAAATCATCTATTTTAATCTGAAATTATGTTCATTATGTAAACATATTCCTTCTCTAAACATGAGATTTTTCTTTTACAGAGAGGTACTGTGTAAAATTTAAAAAAATATGCTGTAACAATATTGACGAATTTAAAAATAATTGTCAGTTTTCTTTGCCAATTCTTTTTCTGACTCTTATTATAGAATTAGTGGATAATACATTTTTAATTAAATGTACCATCTTTTATTGTTAAACCTTATTTTCATTTTCAGAAACAAACAGCCGTGTTCTGAAAATTGTAATATTGCTATTTCTGTATCTTGACAGTTATTTTATAACATTGTAATGCAGTTAATTTTGACATTTTAAGTTTGACAGATTTGAAATTAATGAATTCAATCAATCAGAAAGCTCTAAAACGTAAATAAACGAAAGTAAAATAAGTTATTCATAATATGTGAATAACTTAGCGTTTGTTTACGTTTTAGAGCTTATCTGATTATTTGAATTCGTTAATTTCAAACCTGTCAAACTTAAAACGTTAAAATTAACAGCATTATAATGTTATACAATAACTGTCAAGATACAGAAATAGCAATATTGCTATTTTCAGAATACGGTCTAAATATTCATTTAATTGAAATAAATAAATAAATAAAGAAAAAAAGGACAAATATATAAATAAATAATAATATCTCCCATAATCGCAAGATGTCACTTTGCAAATAACAGTTGCCATTCTATTTTGGTCTATATTCTGTGGTCAAAACACGCTAGCTGACTATTGCTGGACATTGAGGAGAGACAATGAGGGTGCAAGCCATAAAACAAAATTAAACGCCAAGCAATTTTAACATTACACAAACGCATAACGTTGTATTATGTCGAAAAGCGAATAATTGTGGCGTCTGGCTGCAAAACCGCCACGTTGCATATATATGAAATGTTCAGTAATCAAAAAAAACGTTTTAAGTATTTCCCTTACACATTTTCCAGTTTTTTATTATTTTACTTGATACATATTAAGGATGTGTTAAAATCTGCATACCAATTTTAAAGATTTTCTTTGTTGTTTCCGCAATATAAAGATATATTGATTGCAAAGTGGCGGTTTTGCTACCCACCGCCGGTCGATTTTGTCGATAGAGTCGATTTTGCTACCGAACGATCGCGAGAGGCGCGCTCGCGGACGATCACGTGGCGACTTGCCGACTTAACTCATTACGAACAATACTGCGATTGAAAATTAAACAATGAAATATATTATTTTATAAATATTTTTTTGTGATTAACAATAGATGCAAAAATATTTTAAGAATTAAAATTTAGTGCATGTTTTGAGTAAGGAATATGGATTAAATATATTTTAGAAAATATGTAAATAATGAACCAACAATCATGGAAACAAAAATATTTTTAGATTTAACAATAATTCCGTATCACTTCTCGAGACCTTTACTACGACACCAAATTTAACAATAGATATAATATATTTTTAAATAGGCAATTATTTCATCGGCGATTAACGGAGTTTATAAAAATATTTTAATGATTAAAAATTGATCTTCGAGTACAAAAATTTAATAACTTAGGCACATAGTTTTAATTATTTTAAAAACTAAAAACAATAATCTTAAGAATTAAATAAGAGTATGGAAAAAAAAAAAAAATATATGATCATACCTATATGCCTATATAGGCTGTCTTATAGTAAGTAGTAAAAATTTTACAAGTGGGTTTCTGTCTTAATAAAGAGTCGAAAATGCTCAAGCAACCATGACCTAATATCAAAAGTTATGGAGATATGCAATATCAAAGTTTGCATTTTTTTTCAATATTTCCGACTTAGTTTAGGCAAAAAGTTAAACTATCATTACAGGAACTTAAATTGATTATGAAAAATTGATACAAAAATCGAAAATATAATTTTTTACGAGGTGTACATCTTATATACACTATGTAACAGAGCTAGTCCACAATACCTGATAGGTAGATTTCTACTTTAATTATGATTCGAAAATTTTCAAGCAACCGTGACCTAATATCAATAGATAAGGAAATATGTGACATTAAAATGTGCATTTTTTTTTTCAATATTTCGGACTTATTTTTTTAAAACGTTGTACTTTTACTACAGTAACTTATATCAAATATAAACAAATTATTCCCTTTTACACAAGTTAAACAAAATAATAAATACCCTGCAATTCTAATTGGAAAAAATAAAATTGGAAGTTTTGCAAGATTTTTATAATCTTATTTAACTTGTTCTGAAACAAATTAATTTTTCGTAATTAATATAAATAACTGTAAATATAGTTCAACTTTTTGTAGAAAATAAGTCGAAAATATTTTTAAAAAATGCAAACTATTATTGTTAGCTCATGATTGCTTGAAAAATTTCGACTCATTATCAAGACAGGGAATTAATATCGTTTATAAAAAATTCATGCACTGCAATACAAATGAAATAAAATAATAAAAACCCTGTGAAAATTTCTATTTTCAATTTTTACAAGGTTTTTATCATATTATTCGACTTGTATTAAAGCGAATGAATTGTTCATAATTGGTATAAGTTACTGTAACGGTAGTTCAACTTTTTCACTAATTTAGTCCCAAAAAATTACAAAAACGTTTATATAAAAATTTCATCCTTTTCATATCATAAATCTGTTTAGATGTTATTAGATTATCTTATTTCACCCAGAGTGTAAAGTCTCGTACTTTACTACGTACGTACGTACGTAAAGCTACGAGACACCTTGATAATATTAGGTAACATTTGCCGCGCAACGGCTAGTACAGACGATAGCCAATTGCAGATGCCAATGGCCGCGCAGCAGCCACTTGCGGCCTCGCGGTCGCCAGTATAACCGTTTGCAGGGCCTAGCAGCAAGCAATCGGTGAATAAATTTAAAAATTATTTAAATTTATTCACTTCAATACAAATCAAATAAAATGATGAAATATTTACAGAAACTGAAACTGAAGGCGATAATGATAATGATGATGATGAAGATTTTATGCTGATGGTGTATGTTATGTTAGATACAATAAATACTTATTTTTGTAAGTTAACTTTATTTTACATATAATAACATAAATTTATAGTAAATCCAATCGCACGGTCTTTAAAGTGTCAACAAAAATATTCAAAAATGTGCACAAAGCGGACTTTTTAATGTGATAATTCTTTCCTATTTCGCTTTTGAAAGTTACATTTATATTCATCCTTGTTTACTTCATGCTTTACTACACTGTCTTTTGGTAATAAAAGATGTCTACTTCTAGTTTTTATGTAAATATTTAAGGTAATCAATACACGCGTTATCTGCGACAGACGACGTTTCTCCATATTAAATCTCGTAGCGGGGCTCCATTCTGATTGGTCCGAGTGAATAGTGTCGGTTCTGCATCCCACTTTGCGGCAACGTGGCGGTTTTGCTACTCACCGTTATATTTAAGGACGATTTTGAAGGGCATGGAAGCATATTTTCTTATATTGGAAACTTGCAGAATGTGCAGAATAGGATACAGATCATTAATCAATCAAAACATGAAAAATGGTTTTGTATGGATAGTGGCGGTTTTGCATCCAGACGCCACAATTAATATAGGTAGGTATCTGTATCTCAAAAATAGTATGTATTTTTTAAAATAAACACCATTAAATTAACATAGAAAACATGAGGGGCATAAAAGCAAAGGCAGCAACATTAAAAAAAAAACATTGTGGTGAGACTTAATATTTTAAAAATAAAATACCATTTTATTTTTTCTAGATATGTTCTTCCATTTTTCTAGATATGTTTCCCTTCCAATTCTCTACATCTAATCATACCCTCCCCTCTCTCACCTAACCCGTCTTCACGTTGTCTCTTTCTCTCCCTAATGCTTTCTTAATTATTTGTTGAAAAATCCATTCTTTGATATTGCATACCTCCATTACTATTGATATTAGGCCATGGTTGCTTGAAAATTTTCGACTCCTTATCAACGCAGGAATCCATCTGTAAAGTTTTAGCTACTAGCTATGAGACACCCTATAAAAACCCTGATGAAGGCTTAGCTCTGAGCTTAAACTAATTGGTAATAAAATGGTGTCAAAGTGTTAATTTATTTTTAAAAAAATGTTTCAAATACAAGCACTGAGGATAACTAATTTAGAATATTGAATTCGGATTTTATAGGTAATATATCTCCTTCTTTCATACTAAAGTGAACGTTGATGTCGATTTTAGACTAAAACATAGCAAAGACAGCAATATCGAATTACGTAAAATATTTAATTTAGACCAGCACATAAAACGAAAACTGGTGGCAATTGTTTTTAAAAATTTATTCTTATTATATTTATAGAGTTCAGAGAAATTTCCTTGAGAAGTGACAGGTTTTTGGTATTTATCTCAGAAACACCTCAGAAGGATATTGCTGCCTTTGCTTTTATACCCCTTAACATATCTTAACCGGGAAATTGACAAATACATATTCTTTTAAGGTGCACTGTAATGCAAACTAAATATATTGAACAGCGAAATATGAGTAGGTGCCTAGTGATATAAAAAAAAACGGTAGGTACTTGACAGAGAAAAACAGGGTTGAGTTTTGGAATCAGCACTATCAAATTAGTCTAGAACAAAAATTTTTATCAAGGAAATAGACATAAGTTAAAATTTGATGACCGGTGTTATTTATTTATATTCTATATTATAGGCGTACCCATTAATAGGCATGATGATAGTATTAAAGAATACGTATGTGATTTTAGAGAAGAAAATATTTTGAAAGGATCCTAAAAAATTATCCAGTTTTAATATACGCATTGAGATTAATAAAATTTTCAATAAAATAAGTATAAAATTCTGCAAGTGCCATTTTAACTGAAGCACCACCACAGCGAATGAAGTCACGCCTAAGTAGCCTTCAACGTGTCACTCACGTAGACGCCATGAAACCTGAGGGCGTTTTCGCGCGAAATTAAAAATAGGTAGATGAAAATGCAATTATTTGCGTAAAAACTTAGTTTATTACTGAAATAATAACATTTTCGGTAATAGTAGATGTGTACCTACATTATAAAAGGTTATTTCAAAATCTGTAATCATGCCTATTGTCAATGCCATTAAAATCAACTGTCCTATGGCCTAATTCATTTAAAAACAAGTTCAATTTATAAAAAGAGCTGGGTAGTTAAATAAAAGAAAATAAAATTCTAGATATATTTATTTGTCATACCAACATTCATTTCTATAGTGTTATGCATCGCAATTAGTAGAGAATTCGTTCTTAACAATTAAATACACACTATTTCAGCAAAAATAAATTCTAATTATAGAAATATACTATAAAGATCACATTAAATCACATCCTTTTGCGGTAACCGTCATCTTTTTATATTCGTATTCATTCACTTGCAACAATCAAAACAATAATTAATTAAATAAAACTAATTAATTGCCTAAAGTCTAGACAACATAAATAAATAAAATATTACTGGAATAATTAGGAATTAAAAAACTGGTACAAAATAAATACTGATATTAAGTAAAACAATTGAAAAATCTTAAGTAATAATGG
The DNA here is from genome assembly GCA_016648135.1 of Agrypnia vestita. Taxonomy (NCBI): domain Eukaryota; kingdom Metazoa; phylum Arthropoda; class Insecta; order Trichoptera; family Phryganeidae; genus Agrypnia; species Agrypnia vestita. The sequence continues at coordinate 46,752 of JADDOH010006737.1, read as the reverse complement.
AAATATTTGTTTTCATGTAGAAATTCATACATGCTAATTTTCTTAATTATTAGTGATACAATTATGTCGAAACAGCGAAATGTTCTATTGTTGAATGGCATAAATGGTCATGAGGATCCATCTTGTTCCACGATACTCCTTTGGTAGGAATAGTGGCGGCCGTCTGCAAAATAAAGAAAAAAATTGATTAACAGTAGTTTTGAGCTTTGGATCCACAGACAAAGGAAAATGCGATAAAAGGCAACATTCAAGTTAGGCCGGCCGAACTTTGGATACGAATTATTACGTAGGTACGTATTCGTACAATTATTTTCGTACGTATGGAGCGCGCACACTGATCCGCCATTTTAACTGAAACACCGGTCAGAGCGAATGACGTGACGCCTCAGTACCCATCACCGTGTATTTGAACCGTTGCCATAGACACAATGCAATTTTTACCGAGGCTTGACGTCACGTAGACGAAATGACAGCTGCGGATGTTTTTGCGCGAAATTAAAAATATGTAGATGAAAATGAAATTTTTTGCGTAAAAACTTAGTTTATTACTGAAATAATAACATTTTTAGTAATAGTAGACGTGAACCTACGATATAGAATGTTATTTCAAAATCTGTCATCATGCCTATTGCCAATATAGCTAGACCGCATTCAAAAGAATGTGCGCAAAAAATATGTGTGTTGTTGCGATACAAAAAATGAACACAAAAGAAGTTTTTATAGTAAGCAAGTAACCTTTTTTAAACTAAAAAATATATATTTATTTGGAATATCATATTGAGGCTTGTAATACGGGCTTGCCAAGCAAATTCTTCTCGCTTTCTTCTAACCGGACAAAGCTAGGGAATGGTCTTTTGATTGTGGTCGACCTTTATATCGGCCATCTTTGGTCAGAAATGTCATGAGAATATTACGTAAGTAGGTAGGTAGTCTGTCAAAAGTTAAAATTGACGGTGTTCAATGTTATATCATAGCGTTTTTGATTGCTGTCCTGAGAATAGGGCGTGAAATATGATTTTCTACCTAATATTTATTATTAGACTCAAGACATTTGAGATTTTAATATTATTTGAGATATTATTACCTCTGAAATGATCTGACCATCTTCGTCGATGCCAAACTTTTCGAATCCGAATACCAGAGGTGTCGGAGTGCCGATGTGGAAGATCCTCGAGGACGTGCCCTTGTTGACCCGGAACTCCACGGTCTTGGCCATCAGGATGTCTGTTATCATGTACAAGGATGTCACTCCTTTCAGTTCTGAAAAAATAAATCCATGAAATTGGCAAGACGAAATATTCCGATGTAGGTAGAGATATTGAAATTAAAGAGTTAAGGTTGTTATTACGGTCGTTAGACATATTTAACTGTAAATGGTTGCGGATTTTTTATACGAACCGTATGTTTTTCCGAGAAACGATTTTCGACGTTTCGTTAAAATCGTATTCAAAGTCATCAGGAGGACGACCTTTACGCGCAGAGGTAGAGGGCGGACTGATTACTGCTTCCGAGGGCGTAGATTGCATATAACAACAAAGTGCATATAATTAGTCAGCCCTATACCTTTGCGGGTAAAGGTCGTCCTCTTGATGACGTTGAATAAGATTTCAACGAAACGTCGAGAATCGTTTCTCGGAAAAACATACGGTTCGTATAAAATATCCGCAACCAGTTACAGTTAGATATTGAAATGTTTATAAAATAGTTTTTAGGTTCTTCTTTATAACAACTTCTACGAAAATAATAATTTTAATTTCAAAAGTTCAAATCTTTGTCATGAATCATAAAAACATTAAGATGATGTTTTGCATTTTTTCAGTAGGTAATGAAAACGGGAATTTCTTTGTTTGAGTTTACCTACGCGACGTTTGCCATCAACGTATTTTCAGAAAATTGTGGTAATGTGTAAATTTGATGTGATTCATATGTTTATATGAAGGTGTACATGATGTAATCCATGAAGCTAATATAAAATTGATGTATTGTGCTCTTCCATGTTCCGAGAAATAGAGCATCCCATACACAAAATACATTTTTATATCGCGCGTGCAAAGCTTTCAATAATAATTGTATCGATATTGACCTCTTCAACATCGGTCTTACTGAATTTAAAAGAATGCTATAGATTACATGCACTAAATCGACTTTGACCATTCACTCACTGTACCCAATCTTCTCTTCCCCTACCCCTATACTGACTCCTACCTCCTCATCCTTTTTCACCCATTATTTAATTCATTTTTTGATATACTTTTTCTTTTTACACATTCAATCACTTACCATTATTCATTACCAAATACATATTCCAAATTATACGTGTTGTACAAGAGCTTAGAGTGCGATAATTCCTGACAGTTATTGTACATCAATCTTATTTTTTTATGACTTCTGTCTATCAAAGATATCCGAGATTCTCGATTTGTATAAAATAAAAAGTTTTGTCACATATGTGAGTTTTTATAAAATTGTGAAAATTATTTTACACAAAAAATGTGACTCTTTGACTACACCAGGTATGAATGTGATAACACATGATGTTATTGCCAGCAAGAAAAGCTTAAAAGAACCGTTTAATCACATTTAATGGTATACATTTATTTATCTATTTATTTACTGAGATTCAAGACACTACATCTACAGTTCATAAATTATATTTTGTAATCTTCCTACTGGCTATCCGTCATCTGTCAGAAAAAAAAAGTTAAGTCTTTGGGTTAATTAGGTGAATTTTTTTAAAAGTAGGCTAATTTTTTTATATTATTTTATTTATACACACATATTGGTGCAATACAGTCATCCCTAAAAAGCTTTTAAGATTACTACCGGCCGTATTCTGAACAACTAAGCAATATTGCTATTTATGTATCTCGACAGTTATTGTATAACATTGTAATGCTGCCACTTTTGACGTTTTAAGTTTGACAGGTTTGAAATTAATGAATTCAATCAATCAGAAAGCTTTAAAACATAAACAAACGTCAAGTTATTCACAATTATCAATAATGAGCTTTCTAATTAATTGAATTCATTCTTATTCAAACTTAAAACGTCTAGATTGGCGGTATTATAATGTTATATACAATAACTGTCAAGATACAGAAATAGCAATAATGCTTAATTCCGAATACGGACAAATGTCAGAAAAGTATTTCAAATTTAAGAACTATGTATAACCAGAATGTACAAACATGGCAACTTATAAAATACAATATTATTCATAGCCCGCTTGGAAGGTGTGTCAATTTATGAATGTGTTAAGAGTATAGAAGTAATTAAGCAAACGTATAGTTTCTAAATGTACGATATATTACCGTGAAACATATCCAGATGTATATAATGTATATAATGGTAATGATTGCCGCTAGGGCGATATATGTACCCAGAAGTGAATCTTCTTCTGTCTCACGGGTGTCGCGGGAATGGTATGTTATTATTAATGAAATCATTGTTAGAATATGCCTGTTTGCATATTTTTGCGTTAATTGGATATGTTAAGTTTTACTGTTGGAGAGCCCTTTTTAAATCATATTTTCAAAATTCCATGCGGCAGCCAACATTATTTGCTATGTCGATGGCTTTTGTTAAATAGTTTTTTAAATATGTACTACATTTACATATTCAAAGAATTTTTGAGGTATTTATTTACACCGCCATGTTACGAAACGGAAGATTGAGCAAAATACTGACGTATAGGTACTGCATCGACTACATGGCATTAATAATATCCATCCAATTGTTGTTGTTGTTATTGTTAAATTAGTATTAAGTATCTTTATTTGTAAACAAGGATTTTTTTAAATAAATAAAAAAAAAATAATAAATTGCAATAAATTCTCTCAGAATAGATAACATGTAAAAGAAGTTAAACTCAAAAGTCTCAGATTATTAAATTATACATTAGAAAATTATCTCTGAATCCTTGCTATTCTCCGAAGTTATATTGATTTAATTATAATGGACTATTTATATAATTTGTGTAGGTACCTATTGTATAATAGTTCGGAATAGACATTCCGCTCGATAGGTTTCTGCGTAACTGTGAAGTGATTTGATTGAAAATATAACTCGGCATCCGTAAAATTACACATGGATAACATTGTTACATAGGGATTTCTATCAATACGGATTGGATTGATTAAATCGCGAACCAAAGTGATTCTAACAGAGGCTTTTTAACGTTCTTAAATAAATATGCAAATTTAATTTTTATTTTACCATTTTCCTGAGAAACGTAGATATTGTTGACAGGAGATTTATCCTTTGGAATTCGCAGTCTCGTGAAGTTCAGCATGATGACTCTCACTTTATTCTTGATTCCTTCATCTTGCAGGGTTATCTGAAAATAAAAGATAGTTTGTTAAAAATGAGGTCACCATCTAATAATTATCTGTCGTGCAGAAAATTGAAAGATTAATAAAATAATATTTCTTATTTCAACAAAAATTAAGAAGAAGAAGGTAATTTTGGAAGATGTATTTGGGGATATCATTAACTATGTAGATTTTGCGTTTAAATCGCATTACCTTTGGAATTGTATAATTTTATGATCGGGTCCATTTATTTCCTCGGTAAAAATTGGCTAATGATATTTTTCACGCATTTTTGTCTGATTGTTTTCGTACAATTTTAAGAGACGGACCATTTGATAATTCTTTTCTCCTCTTTATATACGAGACGGTAATTTTAATATTTGTATAAAATTTGTGTAGGTATTACAATTTTTCTTTCTTCTGTACCGCCTCATTTGCCTATGTCCACGGGATGTCGCTGTTGATAAACTACAATACGATTGTGGTTATTTCCGTCCCTGATAAATTATTTTATCTGTATAATTTAAAAACATTGTTATTATCAAAATCACCGTGAATTTGTTGTTGTGATTATATAATTGCGTAATTGACTGGCTCACAGATTTCAGATTTTTGACCAACGATGTTCTCATGTTTAATCTACATGCTATTATTGTGTGTGTACAGGGTTACTTGTAAAACATTAATAACCTCGCAGGGCTATATTCCTGCCTTGATTATGAGTCGAAAATGTTCAAGCTATTATGACCTAATATCAATAGTTAAGGAGATATGCGACATCAAAGTTTGCATTTTTTTTTCAATATTTCCGACGTATTTTTTGTAAAACGTTGGACTATCATTACAGTAACTTATATCGAATATGAAAAATTCATTCCCTTTAATACAAGTCAAATAACAAAATAAAAACCTTCGAATTCCAATTGGAAAACATTCCAATTGGAATTTTTTCAGGGTTTTTATCATTTTATTTAACTTGTATTGAAACGAATGAATTTTTCGTAATCGAAATGAGTCACTGTAATGATAGTCCAACGTTTTACAAAAAATAAGTCGAAAATATTGAAAAAAAAAATGCAAACTTTGACGTCGCATATCTCCATAACTATTGATATTAGGTCATAATAGCTTGAACATTTTCGACTCATAATCAAGGCAGGAATATAGCCCTGCGAGGTTATTAATGTTACAAATAACCGTGTATAAAAATACGCACGTTCACATAGACACATACTGTATGTTTATCAAAATAATATTGATTCATTCTTTGAGTACCTACCTACGCAGCCTAGAGTGGGTAGGTACGTTACGCACACATAAATAACGCCAAGAGGTTTAGTTCAATCGTTTTACCAGATTCGATCTAGAAATAGTCGTACATAATGGACGTTGCTTTCAGCGTAAACCTGAGATTAGAAGCCCCAAGAATGTTGATCAATATACACACATGTATACGTTTAGCCAATTGGACATTATAAGTATAATACTTCTTTCTTTGGTTCTATATGGCACGCGTGCCCGACCACGAAATCCTATTATTAATAGCGAATTATAACACCAATAGTATTTGAATCGAAATCAATATCATTTTATTTTTTCAATTAATTCAGCAACATTGTAGTTGGCATTTAAAAAAATATTGATTGTATTATTTGTATAAATCTACTTATATTATTTGATTAATTTTTTTTTAATATCATCTTATTTAAAATCTCACTTAACATCTTTTCGATAGATATTGTAACGAGATGCTAAAAAGAATTTACGCAATTTACTGTCCGAACCCCTGATAATGTCACTTGAAAAAACATAATTTAAACATGGAGAAGGGTCTACAGAAATCTACAATTATCTACAACCTTCGCGAAACGTCTCCAAACGACTGGGATAGTCGAGAAGACTTCTCCTAAACACTAGCATAATCTAGAAAGTTGAAAAATACCAGCATTTGGGCACTAATACGAACTACTCCGCGGCGCAGGTAGCGTGTGGTGTTTTGAGAGTTCGTTCGGTGCGAAGTCGGCCACGAGCCGTGAGGCGACGGCCAGGGTGGCCAGTCGTGAAATAATCGAAGCCATAGATATCGAGCGAAATAATCGAGCGGAGTACCTAAGTGGCGAAATTAATAAATGCGACTGATACGTGCGAGAATTGGATGGAATCATAGACATACTATTAATATAGACTAGTCACTAAAAAACAAATCTGAGACATCTAGTTTCTGCTGTTTTTTATTACGTACTAAATGTGTCAGTCAGAAAGAGATAAGACATTATTTTCATAACCACTTATAAGATTTTTTTTTTTAAGAACGAATGCATATGAAGTTGTAGCGAATTGCGGTATTTACTCTATCTATGGTTTTTTCTCTTTCCTTCTTATAGCGCAGCATACGTGTAAAACAGATACAAATATAAACAGGGTTGTGTATTGCATTAATATTTTATATATATCGCGAAATCGGACATTTATACATTTTAGACACCCCTAGTCCAACTCACGCAATGTGCGTTTATGATCACAGTAATTCGTGTGGTCATTCTGTGTAACATATATTTTGGTTTGTAACTAGTGTATATTTATAGTACGTCTATGGATATAATGTTCTAGTGAATGTTAAATAAAGTGTTCCAGCGATAATAAAGTGTTCATTTTCGAGTGATATATTGCGAAATAGTGTAGTTTAAAGAATAGCGTTAAGCGACTTTGTCCATTTAATAATTATTACTTAACCACTAATAAATAAATCGCAAATTAATTTCCAGTGTTTTTATTTGTGCGCCTCCCGCAGTTACGACCCATGACAGTATATTAATTGTGAAATTAAATTCATTCATTCATTGAGTATTGGTATTTAAGAGTGTTATTCGGGCGTCATCTGTATGTAAATTTTGTACAATCGTGATATTTCATTAGCCGCAATATTTATGATATTTGCAGGTAAATTTCAGTCGGCGATTATCGCTAGATATTTATTAATATTAGGTCCTTACATCTGAAATTGGCGTTTAGTATGGGAGGAACATAAAGCCGATTTTTTTAATTATAATATATTTATTTAATCAAAGTATGTACCATTGCTATCTATGCACTTTTGCCATCTCATAGGTAGTTCATCGATCCTTTTACTAAAAAAACCATTCGGACGGGAATCAATAAAATCTTTGAAGGCGGTTTGGACTGCCCCATCGGAGTTGAATTTTTTCCTTTGCAAGAAGTTATCCAAATTTCGAAAAAAATGGTAATCTGTTGGGGCAAGGTCCGGAGAGTACGGTGGATGTCTTAGACATTCCAATTGAAGCTCCTCTAATTTGGGAGCCGTCTGTTGTGCAGTGTGTGGTCTAGCGTTATCATGAAGCAGCAGTGGCCTAGAGCGATTAACCAGCCTCGGTTATTTAGCAGCTAGCTTTTCCATCATGGTTTGCCGTTGCTGACAATAGACATCTGCCGTAATCGTCTGGCCAGATTTAAGAAAGCTGTAGTGAACGACACCAGCACTAGTCCACAAAACGCTCACAAGTAACTTTTTTGGAGTCAATTTTCGCTTGGGGCATGGTTTGGCTGGTTCGGCAGGGTTCAGCCATTGCGATGAGCGCTTCCGATTATCGTACAGGATCCACTTTTCATCACAGGTTTAAAATCCCTTCATTATTGTGCCGGTTGAGTAATGCAACGCAGCAGTCAACGCGCATTTGTTGATTTGCTTCACTCAATTCGTGAGGTACCCACCTTTCAAGCTTTTTCACCTTACCAATTTGCTTCAAGTGGATTAAAACAGTTTTATCAATAACACCGCAGCCTGCAGCTAACTCGGATGTGGTTTGCGATGGATCCGCTTCCACAATAGCCTTCAATTCTTCATTATCAACTTTGGTCTCCGGCCGTCCACGGGGCTTGTTCTGCAGGTCGAAATTTCCAGAACGAAAACGTTGGAACCAAAAACGCACTGTGTTTTCTTTTGCGGCTCCGTCGCCATACACATCATTAATCCTTCGAGCCGTTTCTGCAGCACTGGTGCCACGGTGGAACTCGTACTCGTAAATAACGCGATATTTCAAGTTTTTCATTTTGGAAACTGAGTGACGCAAAGAAAAAAACAATTGAGGAAAAAACAAATGAATTATAATTTTCAAAACACAAATACATGAGTAAATAGCTGTATAAATTTGGATTTGGAATTCCTAACCAAAGAGAAGATATTTGAGATCAAATTTGCCAGTACGGCAAAACGCCAATTTCATATGTAAGGACCTAATATGAAAACAATCCAACGCATGAATTTTATTTAGACTAGTGTGTACCGTGATAAAAGTATTTTCATTAAAGAATGTAATTGTCACCAATTTATTGACATTGTCCTTATTGAAACATTGTTTACGCTGCATTCATGTGATGAATATCGATCCCTCCTAGGTAGGTAAAATATCTCCTCCGTAGGTAAAATATCGTGACTAAGAAGTAGGTCATCTTTTTTCAATTCAATTTATTTAATAAATAACATATACATGACATACTTATGTTTAATTCGTAGGTACATGTTATTACATTTTATTTATATATATGTACCTATAAGAATTTTTATCAAAGATGTAGGAGAATCCCGATTCCGAAAACCCTTTCAAAGACTTGGAACAGATCAATGTGTTTCGTGACCGCCGGGCGCCGGCCGCGAAATGATTTTGATTGGTCGAAACTGACATCCGACGTATTCTACGCCAACCGCTAGCCAGGATTTTAAACCTTTAATAAATCCGACCAGTTTTGACACTTGGAAAGCGCGTGTGACGGTGTCCTTTTCTTTTGAGAACTGATATTCCTTTTTCGTGTGGTATCCGAATCCGACGTAGACGCATCAGTTCACATCAGCCTTTCGGAGTAGACAGATCGATATGTTCCGGATTCGCCGAAGCCAGAAGAATTGGAAATTGTATCCGCGCTCGACATACTAGGAAGAACGCTGTAAGTACAATTTGTCAGCTGTGTACGTAGTTAGCTTTGGCCTAGTGTGTTTCGGGTGTCAGAATATCAATCATTATCGGCGGAGACTGAGAAGGAAAATATTTCTTTCCTGATCCCGACCCGCATGCGGTGGTGGCATTTCCGCCCGTCATCGCACTCAATGTCCAATGTGATATTGTTCACCATAGCGGTAGCTCTTACAGGCATAACCATCGGCAGGTTGGTCCTGTATATTGGAATGTGAAACAATATATGCTGACGCTGTACAAACCAATGCTCCGCATAGTTTCAGAATTATCGATCGTATCACGCAACAATCGATAAAAATGCGTAATCAAATACACATTCCTTCTATTCTCTAAACTATTGTAGCCGAGTATACCCTGGAGAAACTTGGGCAGGTAAAGCCAAGGATAATGCCAGTATTCTCTCATGTAGTGATATCCTAGAAACTTCTTTTGTACTTTCCCTACCATAAAAGAGTACTTAGATAAGCTCACATGGCTTAAGCTTTAGTTGATTGATATTTCGCATTGTTTGAAATTTTTATCGATCTTCATTCATTGTAATTGTATACATAAAAATGCGCCGGATAAAAAAAAACAGTAAAAGTTCTTTTGAATATACATTTATTAAGTTAGCAGCAGTTTTGATAAAAATAAGTATGTTTGGAACTCCTGCGGGTTTGGGACAACTAGGTACTAACAGAACAAGGGGTACCTACATGATACCTAAAGAACAATACACTATTATTTAAAACTTAGCCCATTATCCCAATTAGGTACAAGTGTCCTCGACCCGCTCTAGCATAAACATGCATATGTATATTTTAGAGTATTATTCTAATGTGCATGAGAATAAGGATCCAGGCTGCTGAGATGAGTTTTCTCAGGGGGGTAGCGGGAGTCACACTGATGGACAGAGTGAGAAGTGCTGACATAAGGCACACGCTCGGCGTGGAGGCCCTACTCCTACACACCAAAAATCACAAATGAGGTGGCTTGGACATGTGCTAGGGATGCCAGATGCCAGAGGAACGAATACCAAGAAAAATCCTCTTGACAACCCCGGAAGGAAGACGGCTGGTGGGTCACTCCTTATTAAACTGGGAGAAGTAACAAAAAAAAATGTCTATGAAAACAGAATGGGTATAGACTGGTTGACTCATGCGGAAGCAGCGCGAGACACGGGAATATGGTCTTTGGGCCCCCGGCCCTACTAGGACAAGGGATGATGAAGATAATGGATGATGTAATGTGAACATGTAAGAATACGTAACTAAATAATTGATTTATATGTTCTATGGGTTCAGGTTAGAGGTAGGGTACAGATCCAAAGGTCGCGGGTTCGAACCTCACTCCAGACTAGCAAGTCAGTCCTATTTTCATAGCATAAGCGTTTAGCTTAGTTTGAAAATAGTAAGAATATTGATGTGACACGTATTCCGTGTTCGCATTTCTATTTGAAAAAAAAGGTTATTGTCAAGAAAATGGATGCTGTGTAGAAGTGCTTTTTTGAATGATATTGTACGAAGAATTTCAGAAATGCGCAGAATGCAAACAGTACCCGGACGTATTGCGTGTGGCGCCTAGAAAGTCGTAAAAGAAGGGAGAACTCGTTAACAGATTTTTCCATTAGAGACGTGCGATTCTGTTTTCTTCATTCGAGATTAAAATTAGAGTTAGGGCTTATATATGTGAGTAGATATATATATATAATGGAGTACATTTGGAATGCTGTTTTAAAAGGAATACAAAACTCCCACTAAGATTGGTCACCTAATGAATACATGCAGTTTTAATGAAAATATGCGATACTTATGTTGGTTAAGAAGGAAAACAAACGTGTTTCGCCTATAAACATCGGTCTTTATTATATGATATTATAATATTATATTATATGACAGCAGTTCCCAAACTTTTTGATTTACCGCGGCGCCCTTGGGGTTTCAGAATTTTTTTTTATTTCACTTCCTATTTTCACTTCCTCTACATATACGTATTCTTGCCAACTAATGAATTAAGCGTATTATAAATGATATTAATTTGCAATTTACACTCAATAGATAATAAAGTATGTTCCCTTTGTTATTTATTCCTGCGCCTCGGAGACAGTGAAGAGGTTTTGTGCGGACGCCTCCCCGTCCCGCTCGAACTCACATGAGTGTCAGCGGGACGGGGAGTACGGCCTCTTCAGCATTAAAAAATTAGTGGATTATGGGCGGCGAAAGAGTAGGACTGATATGGGAGCTATCGCTCATAGAATGGCCCTGGGTGTGTGGTGGGTCTTTCTTCCCTGATGTTAAAGTAAAAGCATTTAAGTCGTTTTTGTATGTTGTATTTGAAGACCTCGACACGCGGAATTCGAATGCGCACGCGCGAAACTCGAATACTTTCAAACTCTGCTACGATATGAATGATAGAAACCACTGTTGCTAGTATCTATCAGTTTGTGCAATTCATAGACGTTCGAAAGTTGAGAATGTATATGTATTTTGACTCGTCTATTTTTAAAAAAGGTCACAATTTGATGAATAGTTTTTATAATTTTTTCTTTTCCACAGTTGTAATTTTTTTTTGAAAATTAAAATCTTCTCGAGCTCCTCAGTGCGCCGCGGCGCACACTTTGGGAACCGGTGACATACAGGATGTAATTTATTTCAGAAACGATAACTGCGTCATCCTGAACCCAGCTGCGAATTGCGCATTTAATAAACAATCGCATAATAATAGGAGCTTATCAGTATATTTAACGAGAGGTGTTTTCCATGCACTCAAAGGTACCCTTGAAGTCAAACTGGGAATATTTTACTAATGGAAATTTACAAGAAAAGTGAGAAAATCATGACACTGCGTTCTCGATATCGCTCTTATTCAAAGGCAACGATATTTCTTTGAAGTACGAGTATGTTTCAATCAAACATTTCTGAGCTTTGCGAAGAAACGTTTGATTGAAACACACGTTTCACGTAAAACGTTATAAAAATAAATCCGCGAGATGGTGGCTCATCCAAATTGGAAGTCGTTGTAAATAAGATGTTTATAAAGATACAATAATAATGATACTCAGTACGAATTATTTTTACACACTTTTATTAGCTTCACTTGTCTGTCAGGAATAGGAACAAATCTTGCAATCAGTATTTGACCCACTTCCTGACTAAAAATGGCTAGAAAACTAGGTACTTGAGTTTTATTAAATGTTATATTTTACCACTCAAGTTTCGAGAGTATCAGAATGTCTCATCGACAGATGAAGTATTAAACTACGAATAATTAATTAATTAGGTACCGACGAAAGGTGCCGGAGTTACTGGTGTAAGGGTGGTTGTAACGGAAATATTGAGAGGAAGGGAAAAGATTTGGTGAAGAATACTGTTAAGCAAATTAATAACCGAGTCGGAATTTTTTTTAAATCAAAAATTATTCATTTTATCACCTTTACGGCGAGACGGATAGAGAATTATATATAAATATTATAATTATAATTAAATAAATATTTTAATTCAGAATTATAATTTATAATTATTATAGAAGTTAAACGATACATTAACGTAACAGATCTTAGACTGCTATCAGTGTCGTTTATATTTGTCACGAATGTTCATTAAAATATTTTTAATTCGAAAGAAAACAAAAAGTTGACTTTGAGAATGAAAAAATGCTAAAATCATTTGTTTATTTAAATTAATCAATCCCGTTGATTCAAGCATCCCAGACATGCGGTTATTTTAATGTGGCATGAGTCAACTCCCTTCAAGCATGCTGACCTTCAAACTTTTAGCGAAATTACATGTGCTCGTCGGCATGAATACATATTTTCGCGAATTCTTATTGCATACGAAAGTGAATGTACTGTGTGTGTGTGCACTCAAAACAACCAAAAAGCTGTGCATAAATTTTCATGTTTATTTTATGCATCAATTCCATATTCATGGACACTCCTATTTTCATTACGTATTACATTTTCTTGCTTATTATTGCTTTAGGGACGAATTACGACGGAAATTATTATAGGTAAGATTTATTTATGCTTTACTTCCATATTCGTGGTTGGTTCGCGTCTTTGCTAAGCGTTAATATATACAGTCTATTTTTGACGATCAACGGAGAGGCGGTGGTAACAACGCCGCTAGGGTGCCACGCTGGTATTTGAGCGTCCGAGGTTCGCGCCCTACTTACAGCCGTGTAATTTAGTTTTTTTAGCCGTGAATTTGAACGAATTTACAGACGTTGCAGGAAGTTACGGACAGACAGACAACGAAATCATTATGTTTGATAGTAAACAGCCTGCATGATTATTACTTTCCATATTGTAAATTGGATGTATATTTGCACTAGATTTAGTATATGTATATTTTTATGTTTCTCTTTTATTATGTTGTTAGGTATATAATTAGTGATGCAACGAATACTACTTTCACGAATATGAATACGATTACGAATACCAAACCTACTATTCGCCGAATACGAATACGAATATGAATATCAAACCTACTATTCGGCGAATACGAATACGAATAATTCAACAAGGTAATAAATAATAAAGTCCCGAACAAAACAAAATAAACCCGTCTCAATGGGCCGGCATTGTTTTGGGACGAGTTTACTAACAAGTCATGTACACAAACATACCTGTATCTTTATTCTTTATAACAAAATCAAACAAATAAAGTTATACCTATTTAAATTTAACTTACCAGATTTCTTATCGAAATATTTCCAGATATCACTATATTCACGCTTATGAGAGGTCATGTTATTAGATTTATTTTGAAATTATTTTATAAGAGTTAACACTTTTACACACAACGGAAATAAAATGAAACGAACAATAGGTATTACAAAACAAAAACTACATGGAATGAGCACCTAACCTTTTTAAAAACCCAAAAAAATTAGATGAAAGAACTCATGTTATGCTGTGAAATAAGAAACAAGTAACAATTGACAGCTTGAGTTCCATAGAAAAAATAATTTGAGAACTCAACAAATCCATTCATCCAATGTAAGGGGAATCCCCGATAATAGAGGTTTGTTCGGATACACAGTGCACAGTCAAACCTTAATTTGCGTTGCGTTCAGTTATAAATAGTTTGTTTTTAATATTCGTGATGATATTCGGCGAATACGAATATTCGTGATGATGTTCATGATGATATTCGGCGAATACGAATATTCGGTAAATGTCTACTATTCGGCGAATACGAATATGTATTCGTATTCGTTGCATCACTATATATAATGTAAATCATGGTTAAGAGAAACCCACTGATAACCTTATATGGTTGGTGGGATTTCTTGTATAAAAATATAATAAAATTTTTTTTTAAAAAAAATGTAATACTTATGTCATGTCTCCGCCCCGCGCGTAGTTTTGAATACACGTCATTGTTTAGACAGACGTATTGCAAGCCGGCGGATGTGTATATTGAAGCAGATTTAAATTTGCGTTGTAATATATTTTAAACTTGGTATTATTTATATCATAATACATTTTCAATAATTTTTTTCAAGAAAAAAAATTGTGTATTTTTGTCACTTCTCATCAATATTCTTAATATTTTTCAAACTAAACTAAACGCCTGTGCTACAATAATACAACTAACCTGCTGGTGACCTGGAATGGAGCTCGAACCACCGAACCGCTAGCCGAGAGTCATAACCACTACACCAACAAGCTACCCTTCCCTTTTGTTTTATTTAATTTCTCAATAATAAATCGAAAATACATACTTTTTACTAAAATACGATTCCGTAGAATTTTAGGTATTTCTTTCCGTGGATGCAACCTTCAGTGGCAATATTCCCCATCGTACCTATTTTCACAGCGTCTATATTAGCAGCATGACCTAAATCCGTGCCTAGTTGCACGCCACTGGTACCTACGGTTATTAATTAGTAGGCAATGCAGATATTTGCAGGCAGCTTGTGAATTTCACGAAATTCCAAAAATTATATTTGATTCACCGTTAAATAGAATTTCGAAGAATAGTTTTATGAGACATTGATGAAAACAATAATAAAAATACGTGTGACGAATTGAATTAATGTACCCAACATACTTAAACTAGCCGTACACCCGTGAAAAATTACGGGACATAATATTAACATGATTTTGAAGCTAAAAACAGACAGATGGACAGACATCGAAATTATTATATTTAGATATTAAATACAATATATATTTATATGTATTTGAGGAAATGAAGAAAATCCGAGCTTAGTGTCAAAACAAAACCGACTGTTTTCAAATCTGTGTACAGGCCTTAGAGTATATACAATCTATTGTTGATTGTATATACTCTAAGGTACAGGCCCACCCTAATATATGGCCATCCAATTTTGATCCTGAGAGAGAGAGAGTGAGAGCAAGGATCCAGGCTACCGCGATGAGTTTTCTAAGGGGACTAGTGGGAGTCACACTGATGGACAGAGTGAGAAGTGCTGACATAAGGCACACAATCGGCATGGAGTCCCTACTCCTAAACATAGAAAAATTACAAATGAGGTGACTTGGACACTAAGAATGCCAGAGGAACGAATGCCATGAAGAATCCTCTGGCAACCCAGAAAGGACTACGGCCGGTAGGTCGCCCCAGATTAAGCTGGGAGAAGCAACAGAAAAATGTGTATGAAAACAGAATAGGTCTAGACTGATTGACTCATGCAGAAGCAGCGCAAGACAGGGGAACATGGAAACACTTTGTCGTATCTTTGGGCCCCCGACTGCAAAAATTTCGCTTTTTTCCAAAATATGTGTATTACTCATGCTTCATTGCATGCGCCTGAAAATAAGTTACTTTTGAAGTCGACGGCTTCATCAAATTCAGCAAAGTTGTCTGGCGAGACAAAGACTATTTTTTTCTTTCAAATTTCAAATTTCAAATTTCAAATGTTTATTCAATGTTCAATGTTACAAATGTTTACAGTGTTTACAAAATTTAACGAAGCTTTTTTCATTGTTGTTGAGTGTCTTGGCAGCAAGTAAACACTAAATTGATTTGACGCCCTGCCTGCTACACTAGTAATTTACTGTATTATAGCAGACAGTGCTCTTCCAGTAGTATAATGTTCAAGAATATTTATTATTTATATAACATTTGTGAATAAATCTTATTGCCAATTAAAATTAAGTAATAGTAATAATTAAATGTTTACAATTTAATAATGGTGTTAATTAATTATATTATAGACAAAGGAAAAAAAAAGATCTGAATAGGATATTAATAAAATAAAATAAAATAAAACAATTAAAAGTATTTAAAAAGATGACAGTAACAGTAAGACAGTAAGTGAAAAAAATGATCTGAATAGGATATTAATAAAATAAAATAAAATAAAACAATTAAAAGTATTTAAAAAGATGACAGTAACAGTAAGACAGTAAGTGACAGTAAATGTTCTTGTAGGAATAGTATATTTTAAATTTAGTTTATATGATGGCTTTTAATAGGTTTTGGGCATGCTTCCTTCCCTTTTCATGCAGCCAGAGTTTCACTTTAGAAGAAAAATACGCGAGACTATGGCTACATGTTTTAAGTTTAGTGTTAAGAGTATTGAATGTTTTTGGTGCTTGGAAGAGGTGAAATCTTTGTGAAAAAGTTTTTTTGAATTTTGGTACAAGATAGTTGCAGTTCACCTGTGCCCTTGTTGAATGTGAGTGAGTTATTTGTTGGTGATCTTGTTTATGTCGGAAAAAATATTTTAAAGTGTTGAGTAAATTTAACTCTAACTATAAACTAAACACTACTCTTCATAACAAGCAATCGATTGTTTCGCGTTGTGTCGTGTGTTTGTGACGAGTCATTTCCTCTAGAATTCGGAAGAAAAATTAAAATATCTCAAGTCGGAGTAATGTAACTCAGGATATTACTTACATACGTTGGATTCGTTTTTATACGGTCTTTTTTTACACGACTTTATTATAACACAGTGAAAAAAAAGAACAGGCAAGGAACTCACGAAAGAATAATCACATCTAAATTTTTGTTCCAAACAAGAGAACCTGTAAATTTGATATGAAATAGTGATGAAAGTGATTTCGTACCAAACATGCGTAATTAGGTTCATTTATAGTATGAGAGAAAGCGAATAAATTTTATTACGATTTTTTTTAAACTTATGTTATTTTTTGGTACGCTTATATTAGCTTCACCTGATTGTCTGAACGGAATCTTATAATCGATATTTTATCGAGCTGAAATTTTGCACACTGACGCATTCTCGATGATAGTATGTGAATCAATTATTAATTAATCAAAGTTTTATATGGGAAATTAGTTAATGAGCTCTCCAAAAGATGACACTAGTTTCCTAGCGAAGTGATTTTGTACGCTGGTTAATATTAAGACTAAAAAGTAGAAAATTATGTTACATGGAAATTTTTTTTAAAAAAAAAACACGTTTATATTTAAATATACTAAAAAGTAAAATATAAATATATATTTTCGGCCAGCAAATTTTTACTTCACTCTCCAAATATAAGCATGGGCGCTTTTCCTCCATCAACAATGGAATTCTGCAATCAATATCGTAAGTACCCACCTTTTATTTTGAGGGCGAGGCAATATAATAAATAATGAAGCAATAAAGAAATCTAGCTCCCATTTTCATTATTTTACTGTATTTTTATACGGTTTTATGGTATTCTGTGGAACGTTTCCATTGTGTGTGTAATTCCATTCCAACGTGTAAAAACAGAATTCAGCGTATTCAATTTGGGCGCGTCAGGTCTGTCCTCTAGACTTTTATTAGTCACCATCTAGAAAGACACTCTATAATTACTTCGAGAAACATAACCTCACTTTTGCATTCTCTTCTTATCATCAAAGACGCCGCTAATTCGTCATTGTACACTATTTTTTTGTTTGTGCGTGTGTCACGCAGAATTTTTCACTGCACTCAAATATCACGCGATTCACTGTCTGGAACCTGTGATTTCTTCGACGTTATTAACCGGTTCACGTGACAAAGAAATCCAGGTAATTCAAGTCACGCCTTGAAGAATGGAAACGGCTATATAAAACTGGTGGTCACTGAAACGGGTGTACAGCACGTGCGATGTTTTATTAAAATGTTACCATTTTGTGAGACGGGACGGTGAATGATGAGCAGTACGGTGGTAACCCTTGGAAAAGATGTCCTGTCAACTTCGTCAAAGACATATCTCTGCGGTACCAAATAATAATAATTGCACGATTTTGAAGATGAAAATTGACTTGATTCGCTTAAACCCATAACTAATTTCTCATTAAGTTAGAAACCAATTTCTTCTACTTAAAAACTAAACTATATTTACAATAGCAACTCTTTAATGACATTTTTGGTGGATGTTCGTTGCTGATCATCAGTGTGTGCTGACGGACCAACGAACGACGGACAGATTCGTAATTAGGAGAGTTGACGGCAAAGTTGTACATTTTATGTAGATACCGTGCAAATATTACATACCATACGATGTCATAGGAAGCCTTGTAGTACCCAGGTATTTATATTTAGGTACTCAGAAATATGTCACGAAATACAACAGTAGGTAATAAACCACGTAAAAGATTGAATACGTTTGGTGGGTTTGAAAAAAAGTAGTTTAACAACTGTCTCCAGTCGGTTAATCCCTTTACCAAAAAGTACGTTTTTATTGAAATTCTTGGTTATTATATTGGATTCGAAAATTTGATGGAATTATCAAATTCAAATTAGATTAGGCAATTGCTTTTCAGAAGTACCTGCCTGATTCTTTTAAAAATCTTATTTTATAATACAAATATTTTATATCATCATCAATATGATTATTATACGTGTATACAAAATACGATTTTACAAAATTAACCTAACCTAACCTTACTTAAGCTAACTTAATCTAAAAGTCATAAAAATAATCGCATACACATATATTTTAAAATCAACATAAATTGACTTCTCATTGTTTTCGAAAGCTAACATTTTATATTTACGCATTTATAACCAGTATTTAGTAAAAACATAATTTTTAGATTTTTAAAACACTACTGTTATACATAAATAAGGAATCAATGTCCGACACTATTCGGTCACACACGTCGCTGATATTTTAATTTATTAATTATTTATTAATATATTATCAAAAATAATAAATTTAATCAGTACAAAAATGAATTTTCTTCGCAACCCCGGTCGCAAGAAGCAAAACATCAAATTACTGATACTGATATAACCAGCGCATTGAAAAGAATGATTAAATCAATGAAAAAACGACAAATAATACAAAATGACAATGTACGAAATGTTTATACAATGGAATATCAACATTATATCCTTTATCTCAAGGTTATGCGCAATCATTTTGATTGAATATTGTAAATTTTAAATGAATCTATTCGAATTTTGTTACTTTCAAATAACAAATACTATCTAGGTACATATTTCTAATAAGATTTTTTTATAATATTTGTATTTTTAAATATATTTAGTAGCACGCTTCAAGGGCGACTGACGAGGGTAAAGCCCCGCTGTTTATCGATCAAGCGTCGAAGGACCTTTCAAGAGCAAAGAAAGTTTTGGCGGTCGCTCAGGTCAAAGAATATCACTTCTTACCTTCCAACGCAACTTTCTACTTTCTGATGAAATCATCAGTAATAGTTATAAAAAGATTACTGCGTTTCTCAGATCATTATAAAAAATTGTGGAAGTTATCCAACATTTCTACAGAAGCGAGGCGAGTTAGAAAAATTGGTGACTAAATTCTTTATAAAGTATAAAAAACTAACTGCCATACGTCCTCCTACGATACTGTGTGAATTTAGTAATAATGCACATAATCTTCATCCCACCAGTATTATAATTGTTTTTATTTTATTGTTATATGGGTATTTATTTTCTTCAATAATAGCAAATAACTATCTACCAATGATAGAATCAATATAATTATAATGCTGTAACTTGTAATTATTATTATAATATTATGGTTAGTAGCCGTAAACAAAAATATTATGGTAATTATCAGTCATCATTAAAATATTAATAATATTGTTATGTTATGACTGCAATGCATAATTTTTAGTTCAAACGAGAGAATCAATTTATATAATATATGAAATTGTTTACGGATTGGCAGCGGAAAAGAAAGTGTTCGAAATAAAATGTTCATAACAATATTTGCTGTCTTATTTTGTGAAATGCTTTGTTTTATAATAAATAGATTAAAGAAACAAAAGCATTCAGATAATCTTAAGTATATTATATTGATTACCTATATATTATTTATTACCAGTAGCATAATACACACGATATCAAATAAATTCCAAAACAAAATACCTACGCATATTAAAAAGATCTAAAACCAAAGATTGTATTGTACTGCAGGAATAAATCAAATCACTATGTTATCTTAGATTTAAAATATGTAATAGTAAAGTTGAATGCATTACCGATTGTTTAACATAAAATTTATTTAATATTTAAATATTATATTTTAAATATTGGCTGCAAATCTGATGATAATTCAATAGGAGATCAAGAAAAGCAAAGGCAGCAACAATGAAAAAAATTGAATGCAATCATCGATGATTATTAATTTATAATGTACCTACTGAATTCGAGATTTTATAGGAAACATTATTTTGGAAGGGATAGATACATAAAATCTAGAATTCAGAACATTTTAAATTAGTGTGTGTTCAAAACATTTTTTTAAAATTTTTGGGATTTTTTTTTTTGCTTTTGTACCCCACAAACAACCTCTTTAGATGTTACTTAGAATGATCGGACAGTCTATGCATATATTCACATATCTCTTTCTTTGTGTCATCGGTCTTATGTACTTTTTAGATTATTTCCTAACTGTCTTAACATTCTGCAAGATATTCCGATATCTATATTAAGGTATTGTCGCGATATATACTTTAATATCGATATCAGAATAAGTAATTAACAGCATTATTGAATATACAATTAACTTAACATGTAAAGTTAATATTGAAATAATAGCTAATAACCTATGTAAGGTTTGTAGATCACCTGGGAACCGATTGCTAGATGGGCATTTCGTGAAATTGCGCAAATCGTGCGGAAAATGTCAGCGTTCAATCAATACCGTTCACGTCTCAAAATATATTTTCTACGTGGATGACGGAAAATATGAACTACCTTCAACAAGATTTCTTACGTGGCATTTTCAGTGTGAAGATTATATTACGAGAGATAAATACCTACAAACCTATAAAAGAATAAAAAATATGTTGCATGAATAAAATAATAATATTTTTACATTATTCCAAATATCTTTAATTTACATGTTAAATTTTCACAACATTAATTACATTTAACCTAACCTTACATTAAGAACAGCTTGAAAAATGCACGAAGTATTCATAAAGACTTTACAGCAGGCCTATTAACACATAATTATCTGGGTATGTGTACTCTATTGGTAAACAGCGGCTTACTTAATCTTAGTAAATACATTCAATATAATTAACTAACCGCATCAAAACAAACAAATTATTTAAACAAACAATGTCGGAACTCACAAAATGAATAATCTAAATATCATTAAATCTCTACAGTATGATACAGCCTCAGATAGATTGTACTAAACAAACTTAATAACGTGTCGTTAAATATCTATCCGTGTAATTGCTTTTCATTACCACAAATTTATCATTAATTAGTTAGTATTATTATATTGAATGAGCACATATATTATGTAATTAGATTACAGATTCAGTATTAATTATGAAAAACTGTCATGGTTGCCTCGGTTAACGCAGAAGTTTGCATAGCGCTTCATTAATATAATAATTTCCACACTCATCTGGTTCAAGTTCCCTACCTTACCGACCTGTTATCAATAATGTCACCTAAGCATTCACATGACATTCATTCCCGATACGACTACATACTTCATACACCAAATTGATGGATCCTCATTCGATACTGCGACACGATGTCTTGAAACAACATTATGTATGTTACATATAACATGCATAGCTAGAGAAACATAACCTATTGAAAATATTTAAATATATTTACTTAATTATTATTTAATTAATTAATTTAATTGTATTAGTTATTTATATAAATATATTTATCTCTAGTTTGTAAGCAAATATTTTATTTTTTCACTACTAGTTTCGAGAAAATCGGAATCTCTCATCGACAGGTGAAAACAAACTGACTACTTTTTAAATAAAGAATTTTAACAATGATTCCGTTAAAATTTTAATAATTAAGTTAAAAATAAATAATGGTTGTGTACTGAAAAATTGCGCCGAAGTTACTGGTGTAAGGATGGTTGTGGTTGTAACGGGAATATTGATAAAAGAGGAGAAGAGTCAATGAAGGTAATGCTGTTAAGTAAATTTATACCTGAGTTCAAATTTTTTTTAATTTCCAAAGTTTCAAAATTATTCATTTTATTACCCATAAGCGCGATGTTTATTATTTTTTCATTACCTTTACCTTTACCATTATTTATTTTTATGTAATTATTTAAATTTGAACAGAATCATTGTTTCAATCCTTTATTTAAAAAGTAGTCAGTTTGACTGATTTTCTCGAAACTAGTAGTGAAAAAATAAAATATTTTTTTACAAACTCAAGTAAAAATAACATAGTAAATATAATTTAACATTTTAAACAATCTATCATTATGATTCTCTATGATGTGAACGCCAATTGCATTAATAATATAACATAACTTCTTTAAAAAAAATGTAAAATGGAAATGTCAGATATGTTTATTAAAATATATTCACAACGAGTCTGCACAGTTATTGACATACATTTAAATTGCTCTTTTGACATTTACGAAGGTCATACAATGATGGTAACATTTTGTCCAATATTCCCTTTTACCGTGTAATTTTCTCATAAACAAAGGCATAAAGACTCAAATTGACTTCCAATTAAAGTTGCTGGGTCAAATAATGTAGGTAATCTATCGCAATATACTTGGTAACTTTTGGGCGGTTTTTCATGTACTTGCGCACGTTCAAAGTGACGGACATCAAAGAACTGACGTCAAGAAACATGTACCTACTCTGCGTACTTTGTAAACAAAGTTATTAAGCTGGTTCCATAATACCGAATGCTGCAACACCAACACTTTTTTCTGTGTATAAGATTATAATATAAAAATGTCTAGAAAAATACTACATTTATTTATTGTAAGTACGCTTAAATTTTCTCTCAATAATGATAATCTTTAAGTCTCAGTAATGCTATCCTTTTTTAATGCCATGATCATTGACTTCACAATATGCATTATTAAAATTTAAAATAAAATTTCGTTCATAAAAATGGAAACCGCGCCATCTTTTTCTGATAACGATAATGAAAGTATTTAAATCGCAAATCGGAAGCGTGTCATTCATACGTCAAGGTTTTTGTGAATGGTAGTGCTATGAATATACATTCGTTGAATTTAATGACTTCCTGGGAAAAACCGTCAAAAGGTTACTGCACATTATTTCCATGAAAACTACTGATAAAAATATTAAACCATTTGTGTTACCAAGGCAAGAGAAAATGTTAAATTCGTACTGTCAAATAATTGCGTCACGTCAACCTAGCGTGACGTGGATTTATGCACTTATTATTCTGCAAAAGCAGGCAAAATGTTAAGAATGTTTTGTGATCTTTCATTTAATTTCATCGCTTCATTCCTTTTTACTCAAGCCTGCGTAAGTCAGTTTTATAACGACGCTTTTCGAGGAGAAAAAATGGGCACGTTATTAGGAACCGATATGGTCTAACGGTTTCCATAATTATCTACGCTCAACCAAAAACGCAGGAGAATATCTATGTGCAATGTAGGTATGCATGGTACATGGACGTCGTTGTTCCATAAAACATTAATAAAACTGTCATGATGCTCGTGTATCGTGAGAATTACCCGAAAATCTATAAAAGAGCAGAAGTTGCTCTCTCATTTAACCCGATCAGTGCCACTGCCGCGTAAACGCGCGAAACTTTGCATGTCCCGTCAGGCCAGTGCCGCGTTACCGCGCGGGAATTTTTCGATGTAAATGCGCACAACAACAAACGATTTTTAACACGTCACCAATTTTAAATCGTACTGGCATCTATAGACAACGATCCTAAGCAGTTACCATATTTTTAAAACCACCAAATCTCGTAAAATTAGTGATTTATGAAAGTGTTCCATCTGACAGTTCTCAGAGTTCGCTAGGGTCGCCGCTTGCAAAGTTTTTTGGCTGAGAAACGGGGAATCCTGCAATACTTCAATTTAAAACTGCGCGTTTGGCTTGATTTTGTTCCCAATTATTGACAATATTCGTCGGTTTTTTCGCCATTTTCGTATTTTTAATGCAATTTGAGTGAATATAACAATCTTGTGCGTCTATAAAATTATTTTTTTATCTTTATTTTAGCGAGATTCAACTGAATTTTTTGTTTCTCTGTTTTTCCGTACTTCAGTTTGATTTTGTTCACGATTATTTAAAATATCAGTGGGTTTATTTCGCCGTATTCCTGTATATAGTGCAATGTGAGTGAGTATATCTATCTAGTGTGTCTATGAAATTAATTTTTTCTTTGTACACGTTGTGTTCAAATTATTGTGTTAATTTTTTGTTATAATACATGCGGCAACGGACTTATTTATTTATTGCAAACGCCGTGCGCGTGTGTGTATACGGAGCGGCAACTCGTAGCACAAGACGCGTCGGCTCGCGGCGAGCAGGTACAAACCTCGCTCGCATCGAGCCACGCGGCGCAGCGCCCGCGATCTATATACACCACATTTTTATCTTTTTTCGCGAGATTCGCGTGAATTTTTTGTTTCTCTGTTTTTTTATAAAACATTTTTTATATTTCTTTTTGTGACATTACAATGGCTGACATATGATGATGATGAGATTGTTGGACAAACCGCCGAATCTGATGAGAGTGATGTGGAATTCGAATTGCCAGAGTTTTTTGAGCCGGATGAAAATGAAAATAATGTGCCTGACGAAATAGAAAATATTGCCTCTACTAGTGACGTCGATAGTACCTAGACCACTATTTCATTGGGATAGCGATCCTTTCGTGCCTCAAAGGACAATTTTGATTCATGTTTTGATTCATTCAATGCTATGAGTTGAACCGTATTTTGAAATATACCACACGCAGGAAGAATTCACTACATAATAGTAAGATATTAAAGGTGTAACATTAAAAAACAGGTAAAAAAAAACAAAAAAAGTGAAATTGTGACAACCCTGTTGTATATTTTGCGGAATGAATTTATTTTGCTTTTGCTTCAAAAAACTCCGTCATAAATTCGAAAAACATAATTCTTTGGTAAGTTCTTACACTTTTTCATCATATTATGCCTATTTTTATTGTTTTTTATTTACTTTATTTTACGGAAAAATGTCTGGCCTATAGGTGTCCCCCATAGAAAATATGGCTGGCAGTTAAAAGGTTAAGAAATAATGTTTCGAGTCACACATTTTCGCAGTTATTTCAGTCTGTGTTTGAAATTCCTGCGAACATTTACGAACTTTACATCATTTCAGAGAACGTTCCGATTTCTGTAATAATATTTTTCCTTTGAAGTTGAATTTCCTGGAAATTCTATGAGTCTTATTTCTTATTTGAACAAGTATTGATAATAGCAATCAGCGTTTCGATATCGACATTCAATTCAGTTAAATTGAAGAACTTATTTTTTTTATCTGCAATGCAAAAAAGATAAATTCATCAGATATTTTTATCGTCAGACTTATCACGTTCGCTCAGCCAGTCTGAAGTTGCCTTTGTGAAAGCAAAACGAACAGATTAACGTTAAAACTACGTTAAACAGTTCTCGGAAAACGTTACGGTTACGCACTTGCAGGCCGGGAAAATCCTACTCGGTAACGAAGTAGTTGCCAGGGAAAGCTATCGATCACGCTATTTTACGTAACTCTAAAGAATATAAATTTAAAGAAGTTCTACCGATAAATATAAATAATAATAAAATAATATTAATGACACGATTTGATTTGAACCGATGTAGCAAATTAAACTTATATGATTTTAGGTACGAACAAAAACTATTGTTACATATCGTTTAAGCGCAAGTTAAATTTCTTCTATGTTCTTTTATCCTCGAAAATTTATTAATTATGAAGTATTCTTATTCATTTACTAACTGAATTCGGTTATTGGATCTAAATTCGCGCACGGATTAAAGTCTTTAAAAATACTGCTATTCAAAATTCCATATCATATTAAATACGCCATCAAATAAAGTAAGAATCGATTAACTTATAAATGTTTTATTTTACTTACTTTTACACTCTCATGCGGAAATTTGTAGCATTCATCGATGAAGTCGCTGCTCTCCAACCACTCCAAATACTCTGCATTACTCTTCTCCCTGTCGATCATCTGAGACAGATTCCCAATGGGCCCGAGCAGCTTCCCGCTGGCGTCGTCAGCCTTCAGCAGGACGGACGTAATCTGGTAGAGGCTCGCCTCCGTGATGTACGGCACGCAGACCATGTCACCGTCCTTCCCCAGTTCCTTTTCGATTTCCTCCCTTATGAAGGGCCAGGCGTCTTCCAGCTTCAGGGACTTCAGCG
Source organism: Agrypnia vestita (assembly GCA_016648135.1). Lineage (NCBI taxonomy): Eukaryota > Metazoa > Arthropoda > Insecta > Trichoptera > Phryganeidae > Agrypnia > Agrypnia vestita. The sequence goes on along the minus strand of JADDOH010006737.1, from coordinate 19,929 downwards.
CCTCCAAATTCACGTCCGTTCTCGTCTCGTGAGAGTAGTGAGACTTGACGACGGACTTCATTTTTTTTTCCGCTTTCGGCATGTGAGTGACGCTATCGAACGACATTGCGATGCGTTTGTAAACTCTGACTGCTCAGCACTAAGACACGACCGGCGGACGACGCGGCAAGTTTTTTACTGACAGTCGACGGGCTGTTCGGTTCAGGAGCACGCGGACAGAGAGGTGCAGATGTGCGACCGGGCTCCGGCTGGATCAAGAAGGCCTTGTAAATTAACACCGTGACGTAAAAAGTTTTTTTTAAATTGGTTCTTGGTACGCATTGTTTTATTTAATCAGCTGTGATTTCTGATTACAGAATATTTATCATACTTCGTTTCTTATCGCTGTTTGCTCTCTAAAAATTTGCGTTGCTTTTTGTTATCTTTTCACAGCGTCGGAGACGTATTGTAGCAAACGTAGTTCCTCAAACGTTTATTCATGGTTTATTAACAAGAGTTTAATTACAAGAAAAAACTTTATGTAAGTCACTGTTTATTGAAATATCAGCGTGTTTTCGGGCAAATGCAATGGTCTCTTCAGCAGGACAACTACAAATTAAAATAGAACTTATAGACACAAAAACAAAAATAAATATATGGGAGTTGAATAAATGATTAAGAACTAATATGAAAACAAAATTTAGAGGTAACTTTTTACAAAAAGGATTTGGTTATTTATAATATTTAATTTTAATGAATTTAATTAATTATTTTATGGTGAATTAACTTCATTCCTGCATTTCGAAAATTTCTTTCAATAATTGTTCAGAAATTTCTGATCGTCTTTTGTAAAAAATAATTATTTTGATATAAATAAGGTTTAATAAATTTTAAATACAAATAATGTAATAGATAGTTAGATAAATTAGAAATGTAGGAAATTTTAATCACGTGGTTCCATTTCGAACTCTTTTGAACCGTTCCCTCCCCCCATGTAGCCCTAACGTGGCTTTTGCTCTGACACCCCCCCCCCCTCCTGAGTGGAACGTCGTTTTTTCCTATAAATAAATATAACGGGAAACGAAACACTAAAAACTATTGAAACTTTTATTTAATATGCAAAGTCCTTGGACACGAAATCTGGGCACTGTTTTTAAACTCAGTCTAAATATTTCTAGAATATTTCACACTAACTATCTTCGCTGCACTTTTATCATTCTTGAATAACCTGTCTCTCGTATACTGATGAACGTAATTTAAATCACTCGGGTCCGCACGAAAACTTCTCTCGCCGGTGGGTACTTCCTTGATTTACTGTCGCTCGAATTAACATGCGCTAGCAACACACGCCGCACGATTTCGCTTTCACTGTGGACTTGTCGCTGCCAAATAACTCTGACCCAACTGATTGCGCGGTTGCGATTCCTTTTTATAGGTTATCGCTTTCTCGATATTTCTTGAATTTATGAGAATAACCTAGTCGATTCCAGATCTGCGTAGACCATACGAGATATTGCCTAATTCCTTCTGAATCCACCATTTCGTGAATACATCGCTCGGTATTATATATACAGCGCAGATGTTCAGACTACCACATTTTATTTTATTTATCGGTCCCTTGACATTACCCGTTTGCAAAAAGTTTTTTTTCTAGCTCACCTGCAAACTACGTCTGTGGACAATACTAATATTTAGATCTGTCGTATAATACATCTATTATATTTTTATTTCGCCCAAACCATTTGAGTAAACATAGTGTTTAGATATTTCCACATGTTACAAGAGTACTGACTGTAATGTATTACACTACGTAATGAGATAGTTAGCATTATATTATTAAAATTTGCATATCATTTTCACATTTTAAAATATTTTTGTTTATATTGAATTGACTTTAACAGTTTTTTTAAACGAAGTTCCTTAAGGCGGCTTGCGGTAGGAGTTGACTAGTAGAAATCGTCACGTAAGGAAAAGCGTTATGCCCCCTCCATGCGACTTTCTCTTCTTCTCTCTTTCTTATTCTATTATATACGAGTGTGTATGTGCGTGCGAGTACCGAGATTTGAATAGACGAGCATCGTGCGCGAAAGGTTGCATAACCTCAATTCTGAACGCGTGGAAATTTTGTTAAAAATTATTTGTTTTTGCTTTTGTTTTACGTCATACGTGTGTTACATTGTCTCATTACTGCAATTTTTTGAAGACTCGAGAAATAGAAACTGCAACAAATATGTGTAAACAAAGAAAGAAAAGTAATTTAATAAAATTATATATTTTGATACAAGTATTTAATGAAATTGTATATTTGCAGTTTATATATATTTAATGTGATTCGAATGTTTACTATTTACATACATTACAGAGATTCAATAGTGAAATCATATACTCAGCGCTTAAATGAATATCGAAAGAGAAAAAATCGAAAAACAAATTCAACTAAACATTTTCTTACGTAACGAAAAAATGCAAATACAAACAATCTAGATGTATGTCCACATGGAATTACATTCGGAATTGAAGAAAAGGCGTAAAGAATTTCGTTCCTGATACTAACGCCACAAATAAGGGCCACAATATCCAGTGGTTTGTTGAGGTTGATGCTACTCATCTTCACTGGATTACTTTTCAGTTCATCAAAAAACACTCAACTTGATCAGATTATCGTTACTAAACAAAGCCTCCATCTCATCAACCAAGTTTGAAAATAACTTGATTATTTGGCAAATAACAAATTAATTACATACCTATTTTAATAAACCTATATGTATTTCACATATATAGAGTCTTACAACAGAAGAACTTTGGCCAATCAGAGCGCTCGGAATACACTCTCCACAAAGTGACTCATCGATCTTGTGCATACGCAGGTAGTAAATTATCAACAAAGCGTTTTTTTTGCATTTGAAAAATTTGCAGCGTTGCGCACCCCTACTGACATTATAATTTATGGTCGTAGTCGTCAGTTTGTACATTCGTTGTCTTCCACAGCCGCCTGAAGTGTCTGATCGTCAATGGTTGACTTTTCATACTTGTCATCTATGTTGGTAACACCAGATTTGAAGCGAACAAACCAGTCCCGTCATACCATTTCGCTAATCATCCCTTCACCGAAAAGTTCTTGTGAGTGAAAAAAAATGATATCGCGAAATGACTCAGCAGCTTTTCATCATTTTCCAAAGTGGTATAGCATAATATTTTTGTATTTGGATTTATCTAAATCCGAAATTAAATGCGCATCTGCGCATTTAATTTTCTAATCCTTTTAAACAATTAATCGACGGTACCTACATGAATGAAGACATCTACAAAAAAGCAATTTTACTGGAGAGTTTTTTCAGGTTTGGCTTTACATACAAAATGAGCGTATTTGTGTACTTTTACTAGAATTTTTTTTACTCTGAAAAAAGTACTTAGATATTGCTTTTTTAAAATTTTGTATTGCGGAGAAGAGTATTTCCTATGTATTGGTACAAAAAAGTCAAAAATGCATTTTTGTTCCGTCGACATTATGACAAAGTTCAATTAAACCTATTGTTAAATTATTATAAACTAAATATATTTACAGTAAAATAGGTAAAATTTGTACCGAATTAAACTATTTGATGAATTAATTCAGAGTTGCGCCCTTTTGACAGGGCGCCAACGCGACTGATCGCCGCATTCTCGCCCCGCATCCGTGTTTCCCACTGCGCATGTTTCACCCAGTCTTGGCGGCCGACGGCGGTCGATCGACGAAATTTTTTGGGTCGGGTTATTATGCTTTGCCCGTCCCGTGAGCCCAAACCAAACTGGTTGTGACGGCGGACCCTCGACCTGCCAACGTACCCCCAACTACCCGAGACGCGCGGAGCCTGGGAGGGCCTCACCTTAGAGTATAATATACTCTAAGGGCCTCACTCATTTTTCACGGATATTGCATCATATAACGTTAACGGCGAAATCCGTTCGTTACGGCTGGTCGTTATTTCCACACTGCTGCAGACGTAATCAGCGGTCGATTGTGCCTATTAGTAAACGAGTCGCCCCTTTACGTTAACTAACGGTAAACAATAATCTGCCGTTGGTAACGTAAGCAGCAAAGAAGTATTATCTACCATTCTGAATAATATAATGATTGTGAATGGCAACAACAATACAATAACAAAAAAATAACATTTCCTACTGCCCTTGAAACAACGAGGTAATTTACACAAAAAGTTTTGATTAAGTATTAATTAATCGCCCTACAGATGAAAGATTGTTAACTAACTAACCAACAATCAGGCCGTTTTCCCGCAGGGGTATTCAGAGAGAATAGTACACCGTATTCTTCTATCTTGACACGCAACTTTTACTTCGGCTACATTTTTTTTTTTTAAATAGAGATGCGAACACGGAATTCGTGTCACATCAATATTCTTACTATGTTCAAATTAAGCTAAACGCTTGTGCTATGAAAATAGGACTAACTTGCTTGTCTGGAGTGAGATTCGAACCTGTGACCTTTGGATCACGAGGCGAGAGTCTTAACCACAAGACCAACAAGCTACATTCATACGTGTTCTACGGTTGTTGAGGCATTTAACAGGGCCATCCTCCAATACTTGTAGTATCTGATCGTACCAGGTCTTTCGTAGGCCTACCTGTTGCCTTCAACACCAACTCGTATATTTTCTTAACCATCCATTCCTCACTCATATGTTCTACATGACCAAACCATCTTAGCACTCCTTTCTATATTCTAAATACCGCACTACATCCAGCATTATATATACCTACTTCTAATTTGTTCATTTCTCACTCTATCGGCCAAAGATTTTCCACACAAGCATCTTAGTGACCGCATTTCCACCGCATTCAGTCTACTTTCATTCCTTTTTTGCCATGCATTAGAGTTGGCACTACAACGCCATTATGTACTGCTAGTCTTGCTTCTTTTGACAGATTTTTGATTGACAGACACTCTCCTCTCTATATCGTTCTCAGACTTATAATCCAAGTTGATTTAATAGTACTTGTAGTCTCATCCTAAACTACTAGGAAACCATCGAAATACATTCTCTACACAATGTCACTAATGCTACCAAATGCGCAAATGGATACAATGAGATATATAAAATAATGAAGTACTAAAAGCAAAAAAAGACGTAGTTCTCCACGTAACAATGTCCGTCATTAACTCTAAAAGATGACGTAAATAATAATGAGGTATCGAAAGTAAAAATTGCATTATTCTACATGTAACGATATCCGTCGCTAACGCTACCGAGACGCTACGCTACAGGATGACGATGTTATCAGAGCCTCAACTAGCGGCCGAAATATATAGTAAATGTATGTCAGTTTCAATGGGTTTGTTTCTTAGATTGTTATTGCATTTTTTCCAGATTTTAATAATTATACACTTTGATACAAGAAACTCAATTTTGAACATAACAACAGAAGATTTTACCTTGTTTTGAGGTGAATATTTGACAAAAAAAAACTCATTTTAAGCAACTTACCATATTTCGAGGGTCACATCACAATAATCAATCTTGATTATTGTGATGTGACCCTCGAAATTTGTTGAATTATTTCTCTTCTAAGAACAACATAAAAAATTATAACAAAAAAAAAACAGTTTGGTTACAATGTATTCAAATTTTATTTGATACTTTCATATCTTGACATATTTTAAATAATATTTGTGAAACTTAAATAATAAATAAAATAAACTGTATATTTTAATAAAAACACATTTTTATTATGTAATTGCAATTCGATAAATTAAAAGATATTATATGGATCATTTGAAGGATAAATAAATTATTGGAAATTATAAGTATAATATAAAGAATAACGCATTGAAAATTCGACGTGAAAATATACAATTACCTAGTGTAATTGGTAACTCATTCTCCCGGCAAGAGAAATCTTCGGGTGGGAGCCCGTATATAGCTATGACGAGAATCATTTAACATGAAACCATTTTAAACGATTCTCGAACGAATTTCATATTAAATTAAGAGCCTTCCCGCCGTACGTACGTTACATTATAGTATCAAACCTGAAATATTTTCTGTATATGTATCTATACTATAGTATACATACAGTATACATACATATATAATATATATATACAATACTGTACTGAATGTATACTATATATATACATATATAGTATTAATACAGTATAGTATATTTACGTACAATACGTTACGTTACAGTATCAAATCTGAAATATTTTTTGTAGATGTATACAGTAGTAGGAAAGAAGATTTGTATATTACGATATTTTGAGTTCGGGGGATTTTGGCAGATAACAGGTAATACAGATACAAAAAATGAGTAGGTAAGTAAAACGTAAAAATAACAAACCTGATTTTTTAATACGTTTAACGGCACAGTACTATACACTCATATGAATCATTTCCAGACGCTTTTCGCTAGCCATTTCCTCCGCCAGACGCTTCGAAGATCTATAAATATATAAATAATCATGTCATTTATGTTATAGTATCAAATCTGAATATAATATATTTTATTCGGGACTGAATATAATTTATTTAACAGAATTACCTGCTACCTTTTATTTTAATGTATTATTTACTTTCATTTGTAGCTGTAGTATTTGTTATCTGCAAAATCGCCCCAACTCAAATATCATAATATCCAAACTTTCTTACCTACTAATAGTGTACAGAAAATCTTTCAGGTTTGATACTATCACTTAAACCTGGCGGGTAAGTAATTCAGTGACGACACAGCTTAAATAATGTTCAAATAATGTTCAAAATGGTGTGGGTGGTGTGGGGAAAGCGGCATCCTTGTTTATAATCAGATGTCGGAGTAATTTATAGAAAGTTGAATAATTATTAAGTCGTATACAAATCTTTTCATATTGAGCGTTTTTTGTTTCATGTTGAAAGAAAATAAATTTATAAAATTACGTGGAATTTTGTAGGACGAGATTATTTTTCATGTTAAACGTCCTCAATTGTATATATTTTTTCAATAGAATTTTTCTGTTTATCCTTAAATGATTCATTTGATCTGTTTTTAAATAAAATATTACTGTAATTTAGTTTGTAATACGAAGTACACATTTGCTTTGCTAAATAAATAAATAAATCTATCGGTGGTTGTAGTTGGTAGTCTATTTTTATTACGAAAATGATGGCACGTTATTGTTTTTATTAGCGGATAACGGAACTCAGTTTTTATACAATTAGCTCGAAAAAGCGGTTCGCTTCATTGGTATTATATTCGTGATCATATGAGGTATGAGTAATTTATTCGGTAATTATTTTACACGTTTATCACAAATTTAATTAATCTAAGAACTGGTTACTAAAATTTTACCTAGTATTTATTGGCTTAATGATTTTTTATAAATAATATATTAAGTACATTTAATGGTGAATTCTTGATAGATACTTGTACAGAGCGTCTATTTATGAAATCTTGCAGAAAAAATGTTTCATTTTTCGTCAATTTTCAATTTTTAAAGTTCAACTTTTAAGGCAAAAAGGCAAGTTTAAAATTTTATTTGAATTATGTTAAAACGATTGAATTTATTTTATTGTGACGGGATCGTGGCTGTAGAAGGCAAATGAAACACTTAAAATAAAATAATGTTTTATTAACTCCACAAAGTCACTGGACACGAATTTCATAGGAGTACTGTTCTTAAATTCACTCAAAATGTTTTTAGAATATTTCACACGCTAATGTAATAAATTCGTTCTAAAATCTTCGCTGCACTTTTTATCACTCCTGAATAACTTCTCTCATATACTGATGCACGTTATATCGCTCAGAAAATTTCTCGCTCGTCAATAGGTACTTTCGTGATCTACTATCCCTGGAATATACACACCGCCGCACGGTTTCGTTGTCTGAAGATTTCTATGTCGCGCTTTTCACACAGCTCTGACACTGAATGCGCAGTAGTCAGTCGATCTCTTTTTACAGGTAATGTCATTTTCTCGATGTTTCCAAAATCCGGTGGACCGTTCGAGAGATTTAGATAGTGCGTAATTTCTTCTGATTCTACCAACTCGTGACAATATTCCAGATATGTTAGAAGACTGTATAGAAATAAGTTTGTCCAACGTTTTAGAGAAGATATGAACAAACATTTTCAACTCACAATTTAGGCAAGAATCTACCTATTAAGTATTATGGACTAGCTCTGTTACATCCTGTGTAATTGAAATTTTGAGACAAACGAAATATGAATATTGAATATTTTATAATATTTTGTTAATCTTGCACTATTTTATATAACCTTTTAAAAAAGTTAACGCCATTTACTTTATATTTCTAAACCCAAACTACTATTTTTCAGAAAGCTATGGTCAAATGTATTAGGTATCCCCAATAAACTGTCATTTTTCTATTCATGGTGGGATTTTGAGAATATAAACAATTGTTTAGTAATGTGTATTTATTTATACAGGGTGTCCCGTATCTCGACGTCAAGCTGAAATCGGGTGATATGCCTAGTCATAAAAATATTTAAAAAAATAAAAAAAAAACAGTCAGTTAAAACTGGGCAAAGTATTGATTTTGAATACTTGGTTTGGTCAAAAAGTGACATTTTCTTCCAAGCTGGAGCAGTTGGCTTTAAATTTTGGACAAAAGTTTACAGAAGCATTATTTATAATAATAAAAAAATGAAGAAAAATAAAGATTTGTAGCAAAAGACCGTCACAGGGTGTAGATTTTTTTTTTAATGCTTATAATTTTTAAAACGCATGAATTTATATATTAATAAAATCATGTGTTAATAATAATATTATTCTGATGACTATTATGACTTGGCCAATCACCCGATTTCGGCTTGACGTCGAGATACGGGACACCCCTTAGAGTATATTGTATATACTCTAAGGGACACCCTGTATATGAGCTGCATTTAATATTATGTGCGCAATTATTTTGCTTGTAATGTGAGACATACTCTTTTTCTGCATATTACTTACTGATTTTCTGCAAACTTCACTCTATTTTGGCTCATTATTCAAAAACGCATTGCTTCAACTCCTGTTTAGATGGTGCGTTTCTTTGGCTAACATTTTTTTAAATATTAACCATAAATGCTTTATCCGATTTAGGTCTACTTTTCAGGTATATTTTTTTTTATAAGTATGCCATTGTCCTGCTGGAATAAAACATTCTGTCGGGACTGGGTATTGTATAATTGATCTTTGGAAGGTTCCAAAACATCTAACATGGTTGTTAGTATAGGTAATTCATTCGTCTCTGGCACATGAAGAGTTTTCTAACCCCTGGCCATGTGGACAACATACATACACCCCATAGCATAATGAATTCTCCGCCATGTTTTATTGTAGGCACAACGCACTCAGGATGTTCTTCATCTACTTACTCTCTGACGTATCTCTATAGAACCAGGAGACCAGAAAATCTATACTAATATTATAAAGAGGTAAAGTTTAGATGTAGGAGGTAACCTCCGAAACTACTCATCCGATTTCAAAAATTCTTTAACCAATATTTAGAATGGACCTTCAGAGGACATTGGCTATATATTATCCCGTTAAAATGTAAGGGCTTTCCTGGAGACCAATTTTGCAACGTAAGTCGACGAAGAAACGGTCGAGCGAATGCGTTTCTTACGAACTCTGTCTTAACGGTATATAAGAATGTTTTCAAAAATGCCTATAAAAAAGTCTACAACGACATTCACAAATTGATAAAATATGACTAAAAGATATATTTAAAAATAATTTTAATCTGTCGCTGGTAATTCAAGTAGGTAATGTTGAATTCTCATCAAAATACATTCTCTTATCGCCAGAGAAATTTTATGCAACTAAAAATTACTTTTTACACAATATTGTTTGAACAATTAGTTTAGACTATATTGATTTTTCACTGATACTCTAGTAGTCTCAAACTGAATTCCACGCGGGCGAAGTTGCGGGCTCAGCCACTTTAAAAGAAACATGACCCCTTAATTTGTCTATTTTTAATGTAATTTGTATTTTAATGTACTTATTTCAATATTTGTTTCAAGGGACCAAAGTATTCTAGCCCAGTCTTCTATCGTCCAGTTTTGGTGTTGTGTGTGTTGACCAGGTTAGTCGTCTTTTCCCGTTCCTCGGAGAGCTATGGCTTTGTTTTCCCTTTGCAGCCCCGCAATCCAGACTGCAGAAGACGTCTTCTCATTTAGCGTGGTGAAATTTTAATACTGCACTCAGTTTGCAAGTCTGCAGATAGCTTGAAAAACGTGTTTTAGCGATTTTTTAGAGATTTATTTATCAGAATTCGGTCCTCGCGACTAGAAGTGGTCCTGTTTTTCCGGTTTTTGCCAGTTTTTATAAGAATCAGATTCAAGGAATCTTTTAAGTGCCATTTGCACTTCGCAAGGGAGCACTTAATTTTATTGGCTATTTGAACCTGGTTTGACCCCTATGGATTCGATATATTTATCTGAGACCTCTCAATTTTATTTAACTCACGTGTTTTAGGCATAACAATATGGAATTTGGATTGTTGAAATTTAAAAAAAATAATAAATCTCACTTATATACTTACTGCTTAAAATAACTGTAGAGTAATGTTTCATTAATAGAACCGCAATACGAGTATTTTTAAATAAACTAACTCTAAATAGTTAGTTTATTTAAAAATTAACCCTTATTTTAAATAGGGGTTAATTTTTAAATAAATTTAAAAATTAACCCCCTAACTCGGAAAAGGTGGCACAGCAGATGGTAAAAAATATAATACATAATAGCATAAAAATATAATACAATCAGGATTCCGAGAATAGGGAAATTTCACATTTTACAAATACTGATGAAAATATATGAAATAGATTCATAAATGTTAATTATAGTCTGTGAATCGGTGTGGATAAAGTGGGAGAATGTTTACATTCAACATTTTTATTATAAAAATCTTTAAAAATACTACTCCATAAAAACAAAAAATTCGCGTGTTTTGTATAGTGCCGTAGTATTTGTACTTCTGGGTAGGTACCATACAATTATTCGTTTCTAGTGAAATTAAGTGTTTAAGCGGGAATTTAAAATGTTGAATATCAAAATCATTTTTACACTCTTAAATATTTTTTTTGTAGACGTATTTTTTAGATTAAAATAAAGATTATTCTATTAAAAAATGTGAAAATTCCCTTTTGCAGTACTTAATGTCATAAACCTATTATATAGAGCAGTGTTTTTCAACTGTGGGTCGCGACCCCCAGGGTGGTCGTCAAGTGTCGCGGTCGCAAGCCAGGTAAAAGTAAAAAGCAAAAGTTGTAGGTCATATACTGCAATAAAGGTACAAAATTTTTAGTCAGGAGCCTCTGCCTGTTTATTTTTTAATAAAATTTCAAACCGTGGCTGTATTTTTGAGACGTAAACAATCAAATCATTTTCTAATTGCTGCCTATTTCTCTTCTTAGTTTTTATATTTATCATTGAAGAAAACGTTAGCTCTCATAGGTAGGAAATAGCGAATGGAATTAAAAATTTAAAAGCTTCTCTTGCCAGCTCTGGATATTCTTCTCTTCGCTTCTTTTTATCCAGAATATGTCAATCGTTTTCAAATTGAATTTCATTTTAAGCACGCCGTCAGCAGCTTAATCTATAAAATTTTCTTTCATATCATTTCATAGATAGCAAATCGGCCAGTTATACTGACATCCAAAAAAGGATTTATTTACCCATATTTACCTATTGGCAGCTTCAGAATCCAGTTCTGGAAAGTAAATTAATTTTTTTTAACGTTTTTAAACACGGACATAGTTTTATTTTGGACCTAGGGGTCGCCAGAATTTTTTTACTCGTAAAGGGGTCGCGTATTAAAAAATATTGAAAAACACTGATATAGAGGATGCCTAAAAGATTTGGCCAGAGCTGTAATAACACACTTTTAAAGAAATTGATTTTTATGGACTCTTCAGTGAACCGAAATGAAGTTTGGATACGTTTACAATGTTGATAATGGTGGTTTTTATGTTGTTCCTCTATACAAATTGTTCATTATATATTTTTTTATTTATTACATACCATACACGTTTATTAGTGTAGTTCAGTATTTACTTTAAACTATATTACATCACCATTCTCTTTATATTTTGTTTTATTCAATATAATTGCGTGTTTTGAAATATCGTTATAATATCCTTTATACTTTCTAACGCCATAACAACGCAACGAACATGAGTGTACATACAAACACCAGGAATGCCCAGTCTCCAAATATGCAAACATAATAAATTGTTATGACGGTACTGTTTCGTAACTCGACCCAAATTCAGGGGGATAACACCGGAATGACTCATGAAAACACGTGCACATCGGATGTGCAATGTGGAGGCACTTAATATAAAGGTGTATTCTTGTCTGCAGTTATTGAAGACATACGACAGTACGAGTTGTTTTATACCGTTTGCGTAGGTGTTCTATAATATTTTAATGGACTTTGTATGACAGCGGATTCATTCAAAGGTGCGCGGTGCGTGCTGTTGGTAGGGTCACCACTTTTTTGTGCAAATAAAGCAAATTGGTTATTAAAGGCAAAATAAATAATATTTTAATTTATTATTTTGCTTAAAAATATATTTTTCATTACTTTTAGCAACTTTTAACAAATAAATTATCGCTGCTAAACAGCTGCACAGCGTATTTACAGTCTATATTATTTAAGTTACAGTATACAGGGTTATTTGTAAAACATTAATAACCTCGCACGACTATACTCCTGCCTTGGTTATGAGTCGAAAATGTTCAAGCTATCATAACCTAATATTAACAGTTATGGAGATATGCGACATCAAAGTTAACATTTGTTTTTCAATATTTCTGACTTATTTTTTGTAAAACATTGGACTATCATTATAGTAACTAATATCAATTATGAAAAATTCATTCGTTTCAACACAAGTTAAATAAAATGATAAAACCCTGAAAAAAATCCAATTGGAATGTTTTCGAATTGGAATTCGAAGGTTTTTATTTTTTATTTGACTTGTATTAAAGGGAACGAATTTTTCATACTCGATATAAGTTACTGTAATGATAGTCCAACGTTTTACAACAAATAAGTCAGAAATATTGAAAAAAATGCAAATTTTGATGTCGCATATCTCCTTAACTATTGATATTAGGTCATAATAGCTTGAACATTTTCTACTCATAATCAACGCAGGAGTATAGTCCTGCGAGTTTATTAATGTTTTCCAAATAACCCTGTATAAGTAATTCATTTTTTATCAGATTCAGAGACCCTTTGTTTCTTTCGTCTCGAAATTTGCTATTCATCACAGAAAAACTCTATAAAGCCGATTAAACGTATTTCTATTGCACTCAATCCGCCTTACACAAAATACACAAGAAGTTTTTACAATGGCGTTGACAATGCTGAGGTTTGAGGTTAGGCCTCCGTTCAAAAACGAGCGTTTATGTGGCGACTGCCACAGGGTATATTCGTCAATTATCGAACCTATTCGGCAACAATCGATAACGTCATCGATCCCAGTAACTCTCTCGTTCCGTTTTACGCAAAAATTCTTACGACAAACTTTTTTTGTATGTTATACGGCAAAGGAATCCTGGAGAAATCAAATCATGCAAAGTAAAGTATTTTCGCATAGGTACTTTGTCAGCGCATACAACTCTTTTTATTTCCAGTCGAATTAATAATTCGACCCAACAGCTAGGGTTGCCACTCAACCTTACTCACTTGCTAAGTAAGTAAGTACTTTATTGTTCTCATAAGTGAGTAAGGTTGAGTGACAACCCTAGCTGTTGGGTAGAATTATTAATTCGACTGGAAATAAAAAAAAATTGTGTGCGCCGACGTATACATTAACATTTTTTTATCGTGCAGGGAACTAACCTTTGTGTGGCAAGGCAGGTAGAATTATGCGAGTGGGTAGGTTAGGTAGCTCTACGTTTTTCTCGTTCTTTCATATGAATAAATACCCTTGCGTCGGTAGTAATGGAAGTTACGAATAATTATGGATTTTTAGCATTTTTTATTAGAATAATTTAAGCATTTTTGATATTTTGAGTTCCTACACAAGGGTTTTTTACCACACTTTACTAGCTTCACCGTTTGTCAGGACGGAATCTTATAATCGATATTTCACTCGCTTCCCAGCATCCATCCAATCGAGCTGAAATTCTGTATGCCTACGGAGCTATTTTGTATTCTCGTTGACGATATATGAATCAATCAATCCATCGTAATGAATTAATCAAAGTTTGATATAGGAAATTAGTTAATGAGCTCACCAAAAGGTGGCGCAAGTTTCCTACCGAAGTGATTTTGTACACTGGATAAAATTAAGACTAAAAAGTAGAAAATTATGTAACAAAAATATTATTTTTAAAAAACCACGCTTTTTTATGTAGGTACTAAAAAGTAAAAAAATAATTTTCGGATAAAATTTTTTTTCTTCACTCTCTAAATATGAGCGTGGGCGCCTTCCCTCCATCAACAACAGAATTGTGTAATGTATGTCAATATTGTGAGCGCCCACCTTTTATTTTCAGAGTGAAGCAAACATTTTTTGTCGTAAAATATATTTATTACTTTAAAAAAAATATATTCATGTAATATAATTTATATGGATAGCTCTCCGATGTGACGGGACGATTTTTTGGTCATGGCGTTTCAAGGATGTGTTGACGATAGTTCAGGGTCGATCATTTAATTTATTACAATATTTTCAGTGGACATCTGTACACAATACATCCTTGAAGTGCCATTACTAAATAATTGACCTGTATTTTCGAATAACTTTTTAGCTAAATCATATTTTTTTACTCTTACAATTTATTGCGGAAAAAATACCGGCAGATGGCCGCCTTAAATACAAGACCATTTTATCACATTTTAAAGTATATTTTGACATATTTACGCAATAATTTAGTCGATTATTAGAGGGGTTCATTAGGGTAGATCCTTTCCTTGGAGCAGCTTCAAGGCCAATAGGCACGATGACAGATTTTGAAATAACCTTCTGTAATGTAGGTATACGTCTCTGAGCGGTGTTTCAGTTAAAATGGCCGAATTATTTTATTGAAAATATTATTAATCAATGTGTATATTAAAACTGGATCATTGTTTAGAATCCTTTCAAAATATTTTCTTCTCTAAAATCACTTATTTTTTAATTCTTTAATACTATCAGCATGCCTATTGACGTCGCCAAATTTTAACATTATGCGACCAGGAAATGCATCGCACAGAATTTGTATCGTAGTAATGGTGTTTGCAAATGGCACAGTCTTGTTGAATCACGTAGCCGTAAACATTGCTGATGAATTTCAGTTAAAAAAGTTTAACAAACTCGCACGATATCGTTCATTTCAGTGATTTCTTGACTTTCTCGTGCATGACGAGTGATTTACAAGGACTATCACCAACATTTTCGTTTTTGGCAAATCTTGCAGTGTAAGTAACGTAATAAACCTCATTTAAAATTTTTGATTAGGTACACTCAGTACTACGATGGTTTTTGGAGGCACATGATTGAAAGGAAAACATTTTGATGAAACGTTTTATTATCAAAACCTCTTATTGCGGCAATTCATATGTTACATAATGAATTTTAACAGTAATATAATAAATTATAGTATCAATAAAAATATTCATTAAAATTGTTCGATTACAAAAATGATTGAAAAACAACATCGACATGAAAAGCACCCAATACTTGTATTGTCTTCTCAGGACACTAATAATTTCAATTTTTTTTAAACATTATTTTCTCAAATATATTTCGTGGATTTCATATTCCCTTTCATGTCATATGAGATCATTATTATAAAGAGATTTATATTTCTCAATAATTCAGGGAAAAATTAAGTCGATATCCCAAGGAAGCGTCTATTTCAGGCAGATTCAAAGAATTTTCTTTACATTATTTGAGAAGTACCTAGATAAAAGTATTTATGCTACAGATGTAAAATTCATTTGAATTTCAAATAACGTTTATGTAGGCAGGTAATGAGATCATCTTTGTCGAATTTCTCCGGTCTTGGATTCTGCATTAAGCCCAAACAGGATATAAATATCACGCGCTTACCTGCTGAGAGATGCGTAACTCATCATTTTATCAACTTCAATTTTATCAACGTACCCAGTCGCTGATTATGGAATATATCATGAATAATCATAATATACAATAATTGATTAGTTTGTTCTATGAACACAATTACTGTATTTTGTCCACAGAGGGATAATCAATAATTGGTATAAAATAAATTATAGATGTCTCACAGAGACGAAGCTATTTATACGAGAAAGCATGATGTAAGTCTTTATTGAGCGTCCACAGGGCTTACGATTTACGACCTGTCTTGGCTGGCTTTAGTGATACTTAGCACAATGCAACGTTCACGATTCCACCCAAGAACAATCACATCAACAACCATATCAAATTTTATTTAAATTTAAACTTATTTCATGGGAATTACAAATTTGTAATCTTAAATGGTGATAGCGTAGATGCGTCAAACATGTAAAATAAGTTACATATACTTGTATACAACTTTCAAGAATCAAGCCAAATCCCCCTATCCTGAGAATAGGGCGGTTTGGCTTCTAAAAGAAGAATAATCTTCGTGAATTACTTGCTTAGTTTATGTGTGTTCTACCCGAGTTAGATCGTTTGTTAGTCAAAAAGCTACTTTGGTTCACTAATTAGCAAAATTGTTTAATTTTTTAATTACCGTAAATAAAAAATTGTTCAATTACCGATTGTGGTGATGATACATGAAGCTGCCTAGTAGATGTACTATTTGAATTAGACAATTTTCATATGATTGTGGACTATGCTCTTTACGAGATTTATAAAATAAAAAGACGCCCAAAATAGTAATATTAAATTTACGACTTACTTTTGAATTTTAAAAATACGTCATTTTAAAAGATTTGTTGCAGTTTTGCAATAAAACTGATAAATCAGTGATATAATTATAATATTATTTAATGTAATCTTATTATGATATCATCGTAATATAAGATTATTGAAATATAATCTTATTAAGATTTCATCGTAATAAGATTATCCATTGATTAAAACTGGCCAACAATGATTTAGTAATCAAGATTTTATGACTGATTTGGACTAAGTTTATCATACATATTCAAAGTCTGTGTATTGATAAGGTTTTATTTATCACGTTAGTTTTTAGTGTAACCGCCATATTATTATTGTTTGTATGGACCCCATATGTTGAAAATGTGCCAGTTTTTTTTAAAAATAAAGATGCGAACACAATACGTGTCGTATTAATTTTCTTACTATTTTCAAACTAAGCTAAAAGCTTGTGTTATGAAAATATGACTAACTTGCTGGGGTCCTGGAATGGGGCTCGAACCACCGACCACCAGATCACTAGGGAAGCGTCATGACCACCACACCAACAAGCTACTATTGTTTGTTTGTATCTAAAAATGTTTTGATTTTTTAATTATAGAGTAAAATTAGTAATAAATTTACTAGTTTATATTAAAAAACGAGTACAAATATATAACAGTTAACACGGAATTATTCTTACTACTTATATTTTTTCTCTTATCATCTACGTCATTGTCTCTTTCTCAAATTTGTCATTAATACTAGTGTTTCATTTCTCTTGGAAACTGTCTTACATAACAGCCATATCATGATGGAATCTCTCGCCCGATTTCCTGGTAAGAAATTAAGATGAAAATGGACATCTTAAGTGGCATTATTGCTCCCATTTTCCGGTCTAATCGGTCTAATCTATTTTAATAAATGAGCACAGTTAGGGTGTTCATTATTATGTTTATTACCTAACTTCCAGGCAGGCAACTGAATCTTGTCTAACGTTTTCACCTAATTTAAAAAAAGAGAGATTCGTTTGTGGAGGTGGGATGAAATTCAACATTATTTTTCCCAAGCCTAAATTCTACCCTCTGAGATCATGTTTTTTTTTATAATGCTCATTTATAGCTCTGCTAAATTAAAGACAATACTAAAGAGACACGTGTGCGATGGTGTGGTGTTTACGTGACACAGTAAAGGGAGAGCGCAAATTACAATAACGACAAGCTTGCCCTAACACTGATATCAACGTGAACAACGACAAAACCGACTGCCCGCCACTTGGTTGACGATGTTCGAAAAATACCTCACAACACAAGAAAATCCAACTCGACGATAAACACAGCACAAAGCCGTAATCAATTGGATACGAAGCGGCGACACTGTGATGCAACACTCCACAAGTAAATGGGGAAACTAACGGGTCTAGGAAGAAGCCAAGAACGATGTCTAGCTCTGTATCTTTCACGTAAACATATACGAGTCCAATAGCTATGTAGATCATTCCTTGAAAACTAATCCTGAGGTGGACTTATAATCTCTATAATACGTAACTGTATCTATATTTATAATTATAGTATATTATCTAATCTCTATAATATAGTAGATATATATATAGTCAAGGCCCGTGTTTCCCTATCCGCCAAGTTTTCTCCATAACCAGCTACAACCACCCAACGGTGGTTATGGTGGTGGATAGCCCTTGGTGTCATATCGAAAATATGCATGTTTGATGGGGGTGTCTGTGCGTGGGTGGGAGTGGGTGACAAAAATGTGCTTTCTAGCACATTGGTTTTGTTATGGGAAGGTCGCAAATGCTTCAGATTGTTTCAAAATAGACGCGCCGACTGTGTCAGTGAGTCTAGAAGGTTCCGGAAAAACCTGCTCTAGAAAGTTCTGGAAGGAGAAGATTCTAAAAAATATCCGAAAGTTCTATAAGGTTCTAAACTGAGTGGCGGAAGTGTCGATGTGTCTTGAAGGTTTCTGTACATTCAATAAATTTCTTGAAAGTTCTGGAAGGAGAATGTTCTAGAAGGTTTGCGAAAGTTGTATGACGATCCAAACAGTGTACTAAAAATCTACGCGTGCGAAGCCGCGAGGGCACAGCTAGTAAATAATAAAGAAATAACTTTCAAGTCGTCACAAATTTTGAAATAAACATTGAAAATTATTGTATTTTGTCAAATTTATCAGAAGAAACATACAGTCGTGGGTTTCTTTTATAAATACTACACGAGCTTTGAAATCATTGCGGTTGTTTAGTAATATTGTGAAACAAAACTGGTTTAAAGCTGCTTTGAGATGAATCTGCGAATAGATCCATTCACTTAGATTATGATCTTCGTTTCATTTCCCGTAATAATCCACGTAAATTCTTGCAAGAACAAACGCTATCTCCTATGTCGAAATAAACAGTAGTTTTCTTTACTTTTTCTACTTAGTAAATAAGTACAATTTACTAATTATACAATTTAAGGCTTAATGCTTGTCTCATTACGTTTAATAATCATCGTGCAGAAAAGCCTTTCACCTCGATTAAAGGTTCACTGTTGAAATAATGCGATATTATATCACATACATAAAATATACGGCACATACCTACTTTCGTGTTGTTGGCAACGAATGTTCCCATCAACAAACAGCATTGCTTGTCCAGGCTAGATCGATAGGTGTAGGTAGGCACACGCCAATATTAAAAATGCATCAAAACTTATGCGGTAATGTCACAATGAAGCAAACAAATAAAAACATAATTTACATAGAACAATATTTTTTCCATTCAACAAAAGAATCGTGCACCCATCTTATATAATATTATATATCGGCTTTGGTATGATCATTTCATTTTGCTATCATCTGTCTTCTTTTTTTACTCCCTTTATATTAACTCATGGCGTCTGCTTGCTTGCCGGCTTGCCGTCAACAAAAACTTTGGATCGATTTTTGACCCTTTTCCCGTGATCCAATCGAGCTGAAACTTGGCAAGTAGACTCGTGGCGACGATCAAGAAGATCTATCAAATTTTCGTTAAAAAAAATAATAATTATAGTATAATTTCGGATTTTTAGAAATTTTATTGGTTTTTTCAAATTGGAATCATTAGAAAAGTTCGATTAGCAACGGCGGCCCGATAACGTCGCGGAATC
>JADDOH010006736.1:0-48715 GCA_016648135.1 Agrypnia vestita | reverse complement strand
TATTGTGGAAGCGGATCCATCGCCAAACCACATCCGAGTAGCTGCAGTCTGCGGTTGTTGTGATTTAAAAACTGTTCTTAATTCCAATTTGATTGAAGCAAATTGGTAAGGTGAAAAAGCTTAAAAGGTGGGTACCTCACGAATTGAGTGAAGCAAATCAACAAACGCGCGTTGACTGCTGCGTTGCATTACTCAACCGGCACAATAATGAAGGGATTTTAAATCGAATCATTACCTGTGATGAAAAGTAGATCCTGTACGGTAATCGGAAGCGCTCATCGCAATGGCTGAAGCCTGCCGAACTAGCCAAAGCATGCCCCAAGCGAAAATTGACTCCAAAAAAGTTACTTGTGAGCGTTTGGTGGACTAGTGCTGGTGTCGTTCACTACAGCTTTCTTAAATCTGGCCAGACGATTACGGCAGATGTCTATTGTCAGCAACTGCAAACCATGATGGAAAAGCTAGCTGCTAAACAACCGAGGCTGGTTAATCGCTCTAGGCCACTGCTGCTTCATGATAACGCTAGACCACACACTGCACACCAGACGGCTACCAAATTAGAGGAGCTTCAATTGGAATGTCTAAGACATCCACCGTACTCTCCGGACCTTGCCCCAACAGATTACCATTTTTTTCGAAATTTGGATAACTTCTTGCAAAGGAAAAAATTCAACTCCGATGAGGCAGTCCAAACCGCCTTCAAAGATTTTATTGATTCCCGTCCGAATGGTTTTTTTAGTAAAGGGATCGATGAACTACCTATGAGATGGCAAAAGTGCATAGATAGCAATAGCACATACTTTGATTAAATAAATATATTATAATAAAAAAAAATCGGCTTTATGTTCCTCCCATACTAAACGCCAATTTCATATGTAAGGACCTAATATGAACAAGTATAACTAATATGCGTGTATGTGTGCACTATATTTTATATTTATGCTACATACATACAGGGTGTCCCGTATCTCGACGTCAAGCCGAAATCGGGTGATAGGCCAAGTCATAATAGTTATCAAAAAAATATTTTAAAAAATAAAAAAATCAGTTAAAACTGAGCAAAGTATGGATTTTGAATACTTGGTTTGGTCAAAAAGTGACATTTTCTTCCAAGCTGGAGCAGTTGGCTTTGAATTTTGGACAAAAGTTTACAGAAGCATTATTCAGGATTACATAATAATAAAAGAAATTAAGAAAAATAAAGATTTGTAGCAACAGGAGTGAAAAGACCGTCACAGGATTTGGATTTTTTTTAAATGCTTATAATTTTTAAAACACATGACTTAGATTATTTTAAATATTTTCTGATAACTATTATGACTTGACTTATCACCCGATTTCGGCTTGACGTCGAGATACGGGACACCCTGTGTATGCAGTTAGCAGCTGTCATTGATTCTCGATTAATTTGTTGAGTTTATTATTTGGCATTAATTTATATACCCAATCAGCGAGTAAAAGAACATACTATATACTAAATATGCTATAAAAATGATAGCTATTCTCCAACTCGATGGACCAACCAGATCAAAGACGCTACTAGCTTATTGGAACGTCGACCAGAAATGAGCGCTGCAGAGAAGGACGGACGAAAAAGAGTCAAAAACCCGACTGGAAAATAAATGTGCGTAGTATGTATAGGTAGCACGGTTAAACCTAGCGCGCTGTGCAACATAATAATAGCAAATGTTTGAGTGTATTTTGCGCTCGTAGCTATAAATGCGCACTAGTGAGGCAGTATTTTCTTGTTGCGTTCTCAACATGGCAGTGCGCCGGGAGCTTTTTCATATACACTAGCGTTTGAATCTGTTTGTGGCAGTTTTTACCGTCCTATTTTCATAGCACAAGCGTTTAGCTTAATTTGAAAATAGTATGAATATTGATGTGACACGAATTCCGTGTTCGCATCTCTATTTAAAAAAAAAAATTAAAAAATGTCTGGAAAATAATACTCTTAACATTTTAGTGCAATTACCTAATTTTCTGCTTTCTTAATTGGGTGTTTTATTATCCATAATTTGTAATATTTGCAGTATGTTATTCAAAATACATGGTATAAATTGCTACAAGATAAAAATATTATTCAGCTTGACTTCGTAATAAAGTAACTACTCATTTAGCCTTATATAAATATTCCCAGTAATGTTTTTGCAGCAGTGCAGGTGAACGCTTCAATAATAATGCACCTGCAAATTATTGTTCCCAGTTATTCCCTTTCGCGTCACACGACCATAATTCCCTTCAGTTGCTTCTGGGAAGACCTGGCGAGTGCCCGCATTTGTGATTTTTCTATTTAATTAATATTAAGGGATTATCGAGTGCCTATGTATTTGTCAGAGTTTGTGTAATCCATTTTGTGATCTTGTTTTTGTATCGTGGCTCATCAGCGTGGCTAAACCTGCGTGGCTAAACCTGCGTGGCTAAACCTGCGTGGCTAAACCTGCGTATACCATTCTATTAAAAATAGCTGAGCTCCTGACATTCGGAGATAGTTCGAAGTTCCGGTCGAAGAAGACGCAACGTCTGAGACAAAGAATTTCGCGTAAGTCTAGCATTTAATCTAGAATATTTTTTTATGTTAAACCTCGTGTAAGAAACCTGAAATTCTTTAAAGTTAGCATCCTAATAATTTTGGTTATTTCTCTTCTGTCACAAGAATGTGTCCATATGTGTACATTGTACATATTATAAGAATTGTGTTGACCCTAACATTGATGCTGATATTTTTGCAGATACTCCATCATCATTTAAAAAGTTACTTCTACACAAAATTAATTTTCTAGACAATAACCTGAACCCCTAGAACACATAATATCAATTCTTTATTCATATATTCGTACATTGCATCGATACATTAAATATGTGCATGTTGCATTGATACATTAAATATATGCATGTTGCATATATTTAATATATCAAAGCAATGTAACTAATAGATATTAATAATTTGATTACTAATATCTATTAGTTATCATTGATGTTGTTGTTGCTGGAGCTCTCAGAAGACACTGGAAATGAATAAAGCACTAAGTGCCAAAATGTTCATTTGAAGATACAAGGTAAAAAGCGAATATAGACTTTTTCGCTCTTTATGTGCTATTTTACACATATTTTCACTAGTATTTTCAACGCTAACTACATGCCGATATCTCATGTGAGTTAGTCATTTTAATACTAAAAACCATACAATAATCGTGTCGCTTAGTGCCTTATTTATAAAAAAAAATGACGTGGTATTTACTACTTATGCGATATGCATTCCTATAACTAGAAAATTAACACAGATAGGACTTGAGTGCAGTGTTTAATGTATTGGCGAAGGCATATACCTAGTACTAATCTGTATACTTATCTTTAAAAAAATATGTCTGGCACTTAGTGCTTTATTCATTTCCAGTATTCATTTGTAATTAGGACGGTGGACTGAGTTTGAAATAAGTGTTACATTATTTTTTGTGTATTTTGTACCCAGAATTTGGGTATTATTTAAAAAAATTAAAAATATAAATTCCTCACATCTCGCTAACTTCAATCCTTTAAATTTTCGGTATCTTATTAATAATTTGACCACGAATCACAAGTGACATGGACGACAAGTATAAAGAAGTAAGAAAAATATTTTTCTTTATTTTGTTTGTTTTAACTGTTTAACTTTATGTTAAAATAATCAATAAATGATAAAATAAAAATAAATAACACGTTATAGGGGTAAGCTTTAAGTGTGTTGACTTAAATTGTATATCAAAAGCTGGGAACGGTCGTCCACAAATGACGGAATAATTTAAAATATACGATATTAAAAATCGTCGAGAGATATTTTTTTATTTATTTAATATATGGTACAAAAACAGTTCTTATATATTTACACATCAAATTAACATTTTTTTAAAATACTTTATAGTCATGTAGACCTCATCAGTGAAGAGAAACTCTTGAGTCTGATGAGGAAGCCATTATTTCTTATTATAATATATAGGTACATATAGGTACGAGTTATTTATTAATACGGTAAAAAAGATAAATTGATAGTGAAGTATTGAAGTATTTTGAAAAAAGATATATCGAGATATTGCAGTTTTCATACTCTTTTGGTGACTTCCTTGTCTTTTTTCAACCGATTCAGAATTTATATTATTTTGTCAATTCAGCTACCATGAGCATATTGGTATATAGAGAAGATCTACGTCACAAATGTACAAGTCGCATTACAGATAAGAGATTTTTTTCAACCAAAATATGCATATTAAATAAATGTAGCGAAAAACGAAAATACAAAAAGCACAAAAAATACCCAGGCTTGAGAAAATCACACATGTGTGTTGTGAAATGAACCCAGAACCCTCGATATTAAAAGCCTGTGTCATGTCCACTGGTATACGTGGGCCGCCTTATATTTAAAGTGTTTACCAGCCCAAGACTACACGCGGTAGTGGTGGTTACTTGGCGTTTCTGGGATAATATAATATATGATATCTCAAGAGTGTTAGCTTTGGTATGTTTTTATCAGGTCGTTTCCTTCCAATCCTCTCAATAGAGGTCATTGCACTCCTCCTTACGATTTCTTCCTCTACTCCATTCGTATTTATAATGAGATACCGCGTATACATAATTATCGGCAGTTATTAATAAATGGTGGCCGGTTCTGGGAGACTGCAAAAGGGACGCGATTTTTGAGATGGTGTGTTTCGAGAAGGTTCAAAAAGGACGCAACCTAAAAAAACAGACAATTTTTGTGATTTTGTTTTCAAACATTAATACTAGGAACTTAGGATTTGAGTTGGGTTTGAAAATTAATTAATTAATCTAGCTGTAAGTCACATGAAAAACGGCAACCACTACGGGTATAGATAACTTAAAAATACAATTAATTTCCCGTCATTTTTGTCATTGTATAGTAAAGGTTTTTGAGCTTTGGACTTGAAGGCGGTCAGTTTCTCTTCCTCTTCTATCATCATCATCATCGTCATCATTCTTGGCACTACAACTCTTGGTGGGTCTTGGCCTCCTCAATAATTTTCCTCCACTCATCTCGGTCTAGTGCCAGCTCTCTCCAGTTCCGAAGCTCTAAGGCAGAGATGTCTTTGAGGACGTTATCACTCTATCTTAATTTTGGCTTTCCTAAGCTCCTTTGCCCTATCGGCCTTGAGTTCAGCGGGGACTTTGGTGGTTGATGCTCGGACATTCTCTCCACATGACCCAGCCACCGAAGTCTTCCCAGTTTTATAAATTTTGTGACGTTTGGCTCCTTAAATAGAGTATAAAGCTCATTGTTATAACGTCCATTTTCTAGAACCGGTCCGAAGATACGCCTCAAAATTTTCCTTTCAAAAACGTCCAGCGCTCGCTCATTCCTCTTAGTACCCACGTCTCAGCTGCGTACGTGAGCACTGACCTAATAAGTGTTTTGCTTCCTCTTCTATATATTTTACACTTTATATGCTATTATTTTATTATTATATACTTCCTCTTCTATATATTATAATAAAATAATAGCATATATAAATGTAACATTTATCATGTAACCGTAATTGTTGATACTACAGTAGGGATCAGGTTCGGAAGCAATACCGCCAATATTTAATTTACGAAATTGGGATGAACCAATTTGAAACTAATTTTACGGGTAAGCGGAAGATTTTAAAATCACTTTGCTTTTAATAATATACTTCTAAACTATAAAAACATGCTTTCGAGGGCAATTTGTCAATTGTATAGTTGCGGATTTACTTCTGAAATGGTAATTATATCTAAATGTGCATGCATGTTTTTAAAAGTAAATATCTGTGTAAAAGTCCCTATAAATAAATATCAAAACACATAATTCTCTACGTACTACAATATCCGTTACTAACGTTACCAAATGGCGCAAAAAATGACGAGGTACAATAATAATAATGAGGTACAAAAGCCAAAAAACGCATAATTATCGGTATAATTCTAGGTAACAATGTCCGTCACTAACTAACAAAAGACCCAAATAATGATAAAGTACAAAATAATGATAATGTACAAAATAATGATAAAGTACAAAATAATGAGATATAGTAATTTTAAAAAATACACAATTTCCTACGTAACACTGTTTATCTACGTAACGAAGTAATGAGAAATAAAGAGCAAATAATGAGATATAATAGAAGGGTTCAATTTTTTGTTGAATTGCTTTTTAGTTCTTTTCTTTGTGCAACGATGTTCATCACTAACGCTACCAGATGGTATTGTTTACACCGTGAAACAACCTACTACGATTTGGCGTCAATTTTAACTGGTATTTTGTGGAAAACTGAAGCAAGTGAAGTAGAAAATTTCTAGTTATGAAATAAATAAAAATTTATAAAATATTTTATTTAAAAAAATTGAATATTAAAATACCTTTGTAGAATTTAATCATGTTTTGATTTATATACCACCAGGACATAAAAATAACCAAGTAGTGTAAAGCTGAAATTTGAAAAAAAACAAAGTCTGTCATAATTGCGATGAAAAGTATACAACAATACCATCTATAAAAAAACTAACCCACAAAAACAAGGTTTTAATTATACTCCCTTTCTCATTTCCTAGTTAAAACGGGTTTAGCGCTTACCCTACGCGTTGAGCTGGAGTCGGGCGACGCCATAAAATTAATTAATAAAAATATTAGAAAAATCCAAAATTATACTATAATTATTAATTTTTTTAACGAAAATTTTGTTATATCATTTTCATCGTCGCCACGAGTCTGCCTGCAAAGTTTCAATTCGATTCGACGACGGGAAAAGGGTTAAAAATCGATCCAAATTTTTTTGTCAGACAAGCAAGCAAGCAAGCAGACGTACGAGTTAAAAGAAAGGGAGTAAAATACTGTCTGTTACACACAGTACAAACAAAATGTCGAGACTCAACGCGCGTAATGATTTTATTTCAAAAAGAGAATATAAATTTGTCATAAAAAGCGCTAAAAGATCGTGCGACCATAATTCCTCCCGATGAGGGACCGGAATGCCGGGCGCTGGTTGGTCGGGCGCGCTGGACACGACGGCCGCCGCGAGTTTATTTTATTCCGAACAAATACCGTTTTGTTCCCTAAAAAGGAATCGAAAGATCGTTGATCGGAGATCGAACAGCGAACTGCCGCATCGGCACGCTGTCGGCAGTTCGTCCAACTGTTTTAGATGCATTTCATTTTTCAAAAAATAATTTACGCAATTTTATTTCTCGATGTTTTGCGGATCGACTCGGAGGTCCTCGTGATGGAGCTTCTCAAAAATGCCAACTAAAAAACTCGTAAGACGGAATACTTGAAAATTTGAATGATAGAAATGACACACATCTTCAAGAAAATTTTGAGTAGGAAGGAAGATATATAAAAGTGGATGAGGCAAAAATCACATGCCAGAACAAAAGAGCGTACTAGACTTTGCTTTCTGCCTACCACAGTGGAGAAGCGGTGAAGAAAATAAGATAGTAACAAGACATAATTTATTAGATTTTTCGTTTTGCTAATCTTAAAGACTGGAGATCTAACGAATATATGACTGCGAAATTTGTTACCTAAGCAATTAAAAAAAATACAGTTACAGCTGCGCAGTGTTTCCTGATATTTCTGGATTATCAATATAAAAAATATATAATAGATAAACTTATATTTAACATAATTTGGGACAGTTTTCGCTGTGGCTTTTAACTTCACGTATTTTTGGGATAATATGGTTTGTGTCTAGGGTAAATAAACAATTTGAAAATAGAAGAAATACGGAAAGTCTTAGCCTATGTAGTCACATTCGGCAACATAATCGCATGTCGACATTGCCATACTTAAAATAAAAGCACACCGTTTATTTGAAGAAATATAAACTAAATATATTTTTACAACAGAGATTCGAAGACATGCAACATACTTAAATATTCTTAAAAATTGGATTGTTTGTCTCCTGAAACGGGGATCGAACCTCCATCCACTTCATGTGGCGAACCTCTACAGCAAGACCAAATAGTCAATAGAAGTTCGGTATATATCCCTGGTAAAAGTATAAAAATAAGTTACTTTCGTATCCACTAACAATTAACAATACAACTAACTACCACATATGTTTGTATGTGGGGTATAAAAGCAAAGGCAGCAATATGCAAAAAAATATTTTTAATTCACTCACCGAGAATAACTAATTTAAAATGTACTGAAAGCTGATTTTATTTGTCTATCAATTTCAAAATCTTGTTTCCTATAAATACTCTAATTCAGTACATTATAAATTAGTAATCCTCAATATATATTTCTACCTTTGCTTTAATACCCCACATATAGTGTATGGTGCGACAATTCTGATACTATTAATTTTAAAAAAAATAGTTTGCAATCCCCCAGATACTAAATATGCGACGCACGTAGATTTAAATCATGCAACAAAATCAACTGTAGTAAGCTCAGCCTACGGCAGTGAACAAAAAATTAATCGAATTTAAAATTATGCTTCGAAAGGAAATTATCCCAGGCACAAATTTGGACCGAAGAACCCCTGGAATAGTGACACCGCAAGGGATGATGCATTGGAATTGACTGGTGAAGATCCTGGACCTTGGAGGTGCAAAGATCTCGTCTCATCGAGGCCACTGTATATGCCGAAACTGACACGAACGACTAATGAAAATAAGAAGATTATATGAGACGGAAATCTACCAAGATGTACGAAGATAACACACGCGAATTAACTTAACAGTTTGAGGAGGTTTGCGATCTCGCAGGGCAGAATGCAAACCTGTTACTTCATTGTTCAACCTGCCGACACCGGAGATCGGGACACATCAAGGGCAATGATTCCATCAATGGTCGAATCAGTTGTTCCTACATTTCTCGGCAGTCCAGAGTTCTGATCTAACTTGTGTTACTGTAGCTACCGAATGTAATATTGCGCTTCATGAATGACATTTCTGTATGCAGACAGGTATCAATCAAATATCTAAAATGATTGGAAGATAATATTAAAAAATAGGAAGGCTGTCACCTGCAGAAAATTTGACGAGACAGCGCTAGATGAAAATGAACTTGACAAACAACGTTCCTCCATACGTCATACTCATTATCACGGTGACTATATATTTCATTCATTACCAACGGACGACAAAAGCTATAACAGATTTTAGAAATTCACATGTTAAAAAACACGTTGGGTGAATTATTATTGGTTTGCATTAATGCAGCAATCGTATATTGATGTACATTTTGTCAATTTAAACGATGAATATTATATAAAATAAATACTAATATTATTTAAAACATTGGTAGAAATCAATGTGTTTTCCACACAACATCTACTAATTCCTTCATCCAACGTGTCCAAATATTAAATTAAAAACATTGACAAAGAAACATTGACATTTGACAGATTGTCTCGACAATTTACGTCCCGTAATTCTTTGTGAATTAAGTAACTACAGAGAACTTAAATGAAAAATTTAATAAAAAAAATACGTACCTTGTACCTACCCATACAAATTACAAGGTTTCTAATTTAAAAAAATACAAATTGAATAAAATCCCAAATTGTATTCTTTCCTTCCTTCCAACGTTACAGATATAACGCACACGCGACGCAAATTTACGTAAATAATGAGAGTACTAATTGTACTCAATAGATTTGTGAATGAATCTGAGATATGGTCTCTCAAAAGTATTCAGAAAACAGACGCGTTAGAGATATAGCATTGCTGATTATTAAAAAGAGCTTCATTTTGCAAAAAAAGAAATATTGCAAGGTGTCTTCCAATAGGCACTTGATGACAGTATAAAAAAATTAAGGAATAAATGATTTTAGAGAAGAAAATATTTTGAAAGGATTCAAAAAATGATCCAGATTTAATATAGACATTGTATAAAATTGTGCAACCCGCCATTTTAAACGAAACATCGATCAGAGCGATCTATGTTTCACCGGTGTCACCATCACCGTGTCTTTGAACTGTTGGCATAGACACAATGCAATGTTTACTTATGCTTGACGTCACGTAGACGAAGTGACAGCTGTGGGCGTTTTTGCGCGAAATTAAATTAATAGGTAAAAGAAAATGCAAATATTTGCGTAAAAACTTAGTTTATTAGTGAAAAAATGTTATTTTCGGTAATAGTCGACGTGTATAATAGCCGGCAAACATCTTGAACAATGGCTTGGCTGCGCAGAAGACAAATTTTGGGTCTCAGGGGTGAGATAGTATGGAGTATACTTCCCCCACTACGCCGAAAATTATTCAAGATGTTTGCCGGCTACTATACCTACATTATGGAAGGTTATTCATAATCTGTCATCATGCCTATTGTGCATACTGAGATAGTCATTTCGCAAGGTGCAAAAGGCTCTGGAAACAAAGCAGATAGAGTCCAACACGCCTAGCACAAGATCGCCAATTGGTTCGCTCCAGAAAAATGGCGCAGATCCGAAGAGATGGCGCCGAACGATTTTGAGATGTAATGTCGTCACTGTCGCGGTGACGAGGGCAAGAAGACGGATCGTCACAATAACAGACTGGACTCGATGTGATCGAAGATGACGGATCGTCTCTCCTCGTGGGACAAACAAAGCATGAAAATGTCGAAACTTGTTTGTATGAGTCCGCTATTATTTCAGCGAAAAATATTATCCAAACCGTAACGCAATAAAATCATAATGTAACTACACATTTGAAACAGTGGAACAGTTCACGTACCTTGGTTACATCGAGGAAATTTCATCTACAGTTTAAAGAATATTTTCTATTCAAAATTGAATGAAGAAGACTCTCCCGAAGCTTTTGCTACTAGCTACCAGAAAAGCTGCGTATTTGTCGCAGTTATTTTTAACCTCTTGGAAACTCCCCTCTTATTTTCAAGTAAATTGATAATTATAATTAATATAAATTAACTTTGTTTAAACCACTTATTTATTGAAACATGTTGATTTTTTTCAATAAATAAGTGGTTTAAATAAAGTTAATTTATATTAATTATAATTATGTTACCACAAAATAAATTTGCTACATTTGAAGAAGAAATTGATAATTATTTTTATATACTATATTTTGTTTATTTTTTATGCTATACTAATTGTTATATATTAAACGCACGCAATGACTATAAGATTTGACGACATATATTTTATGTATGCTTTTGTCTACAAATCTTTAATGCTCTGTAAAATATAGAAATAAAAACTCTAAATGCTTGATACAAGAGAGAGGTGATATGAGACTGTCATTCAGGAAGAAGGCCAAATCTAAGAAAACAAAGATGTTCAGTGCAATAAATATATTCAATGAAATGCCGAAGGACATAAGAAAGGGGAAGAGAAAAAAAAAAAAAAAAAAAAGATTGGTATTATATATATAGATATAGATGCTGTTCTACTACGTTCTTTCCTTCTGCTAACAGCCACTTTGTTGGGGGTCACCCCGCGCTCACAATTCTCGGGTCGATAAGGACCAGTCGTCTGCGACGTTTCGAACAGATCTCATTGGCTTCTCTTCAGGGAGCCTTTTCGATGATATATATTATATATATATATCTTATATATTAATATATATTATATATATATATAATTAACTAATGCACAGAGTAATATGTTAGGTGCGTGTAAAAATAGATATAATATAATAGATATGTTTACACTATTTTAGGTCCATTAAAAACATGCCAATTTTATGAGAATAAAAGCAATTGGTGTCACTGGTTGAAGGCAAGGATTGAAAAAAATGCTCAAAAGTATAAAAAAACACTTTATTAATAATGAAGGTAATAATACTATTTTTCTGAACGAGGATCTGATCGCCTCATAAGGAAAGATGTGGTAGTATCGGGCAGTCAGGAATTTTGAACGGAAATGAGACTGCATTCTTTTAACTTACCGATGTGGGCCCGAATCAGGAATTGGGAGTCAAAGAAGAAGAAAGGACGATGAACGCATTTTATAAATATAATTCTAGCCGTTTCTACGCACGTTTAATGATGGCCCACTAGTGTAAGCCATACGCATATTTCGGATATAATAATTATATAACAGCCTAGAATTTTTTTCAAATGAAAGCATGTGATAAAACATTGCAGTCTGGACGTTTTCTTTTTGTAAAATGAAACATCAACCAAGCTTTACGTTTCCAATCTACGTAGAAGGCTGTGCAGTAGATTGAAAATCTAGGGACTTTGAACTAAACGATTTTAGGTGAGCAAAAGACAAATAAAGGAAACACTCTTCACACTAGACGTGGGTAAGACAAGTTCACTCAGACGATATGTGTATCTGTGTATACAGGGTTATTTGTAAAACATTAATAACCTCGCAGGACTATATTCCTGCCTTGATTATGAGTCGAAAATGTTCAAGCAATTATGACCTAATATCAATAGTTAAGGAGATATGCGTCATCAAAGTTTACATTTTTTTTTTCAATATTTTTGACTTATTTTTTGTAAAACGTTGGACTATCATTACAGTAACTTATATCGAATATGAAAAATTCATTCCCTTTAATACAAACAAAAAAAAAAACCAATTGGAATTTTTTAGGGTTTTAATCATTTTATTTAACTTGTATTGAAACGAATGAATTTTTCGTAATTGATATAAGTTACTGTAATGATAGTCCAACGTTTTACAAAAAATAAGTCAGAAATATTGAAAAAAAAATGCAAACTTTGATGTCACATATCTCCATAACTATTGATATTAGGTCATGATAGCTTGAACATTTTCGACTCATAATCAAGGCAGGAGTATAGTCCTGCGAGGTTATTAATGTTTTACAAATAACCCTGTATATATCACCAAAAAAGCTGGTCTGAAAGACCCGTTCGTTCGAACGATATAGTTTACTTGGTTCAGTGGCTTATATCAGTCATATCGGTCTCAAAGTTCATCGTTCATGTGATCTGAGTATGAAATCAAATATACAGTAAAAATGATTTCAGTAAAAGGATTATTACAAGTCTATCGTGATGTTCTTTTTTTACGTTGCTTATTTTACATGATATGTATGGTGATTTCACACATAGTTCTCACAGGCGGCCACTACCGAGCAGCGAATCCGCATCGATCGCACAAATGCATCCGGTATGCATATGAATCCGGTATCGATGATTCGCTCTCGGCCCAAACCAATGAACTAAAATACACGTTCGTTACTTTATAAAGTAATCTCATGACATGTGTATAATTCCCGAATAGTAAAAGTAGAACATCTATATTTTTTAAAAGCATCGGGTTCGGCCTGACACCAGACCCTTGCAACTTATTCGGGTAGGTACCTATTTCTCACATATTTATACTGATGCACGTTAAAAAACTTACACTTTGGTAATGAGAATGAAGAAAGACAAGGAAACTACAACAAAGATAAGGAAAGCGACGGACGTGTCGTGAGACACCCTGATTTATGAGACAATTGATGTCCTGGTAAAAGTGTTGTATTTTATTGCAGTGTATAAGTAGTACTATAATCTACGTCATTTCGATGGTTTCCATTAAATTATCTTTATTATATACTAGCTGTCCCCGCAGCTTCACCCGCGTGGAATTCGGTTTGTGTGTTAAGTGAAAAATCAATATAATCTAAACTACTTGTCTTAACAATGTTGTTTAAAAGGCAATTTTTATCTTCATAAAATTTTCCTTGCGATAAGTAAATTTACTCTTATAAGAATTTAACATTACCTGCTTAAATTAACCCCGACAGATTAAAATTAATTTTAAATACATATTTTATTAATATTTTATCAATTTGTGAATTAACCTCAACATATAGATATACGCCATTGCGGACATTTTAAATGCCCTTTTAAGCTCTACAACTTTTCTACAGAAAGCATTAATATATTTCTTACTGTTAAAGCAGAGTTCGTAAGAAACGCATTCGCTTCAACGTTTTTTCGTCGACTTACGTTGCAAAATTGGTCTCCACAAAAAGCCCTTTTATTTTGACGGAATGATACATAGCCTATTTCCACTCTGAAGGTCCATTCTAAATATTGGTGAAAGAATTTTTGAAATCGGATGAGTGGTTTCGGAGATTACCTCCAACATCTAAACTTTACCTCTTTATAATATTAGGAAGTTTGTTAATAGATTATGTTAAGTTATAAAATAAAAGGATATTAAATTATTTTCTGACTGTGTACAAGTATTCCATTAGAATTCTGATAGAACTTCGATTAGGTACTGCCATTAGTAATATCAAATAGCAAGGTTGGCATCTCTCGATGATATCTCGTTATAATGATTGATCATTCTAGGCAGAGAAGAAACATAACCTAGATTGGTGTTAAAAACTATTATTATTAGAAATTTAAGAATAAATTAAATACTATGTTTTAAACCACTTTATTGCTATATATTTGTCAACTAGTTTCGGTTGGACTCAACCTTCTTCAGGACAATTACAATATAGACTAATCTAGGTACAGAAATTTATAAAGGAGGAAAGAAAAGAGAGAGGGACAGAGTGTCAACTAGGTGGGGGGGAGGGAAGGGGAGGAGTTAACTGAAGATAGAGGGAACAGCTTTAAAATCGGACTATTAGATAAATTTATTTGTTTATTTATTATTTGACTATTATTATTGATAGCTTTATTAATTTCAAATGCTTCTAGATTGTTAAGTCGCAAACCTAATCCGTTTTTGTGTAAAATTTTTGGCCCTGTATTATTATTAAATGTGTGATTAAAATTAATTAGATGTTCGGCAAATTCAGAAAAACCTACATTTGTTAAGCATTTAATGTGTTCTTTTATTCTAATATTTACGTTTCTCGATGTTTTACCAACATAGAAAGCTGGGCATTCATTACAGCTAAGTTTATAATTTATTGTCTATTATTATTGTGTAAGAAGGGTATAGAAGAGGCCTATATCCAGCAGTGGGAGAGATGAAGACTGAGGAAGAAGAAGGAGATTATTGTGTTAGTGTAACAAACGCGTTACATGTCTGACATTCGTGTTACTCCAAGGGCGTGACCTCTGCCAGGATATCAGCCCGAAGAGGAGGTCCAGAAATTCGGGTTAACTTGAAAGACTACGAGGGATGGAATAAGTTTCGTCATTTAGCGCCGGAAATCGGTATTCTCCTCATTTGAATGGGAAAGAAATTAACGGAATCTCGCCTCTGTGAATACGGATACTAAAAAATTACGATCGGGCATTCGTTAAATTTAATACGTCAGTAAATATAAAAGTAACACTTTATATTTACTAAATTACTAAATATTTTAATTATTTTAAACTGACAGAAAATATCTGTATGAAAGAACATAATACTGCTGACTAATATTACGATTAATAATTTGAGTTTTTTAAACATCTTAGACAACAACAATTATTTTATAATGGTAGTTACTTTGTTATGCGACATGATTATTTTAATTTACCCTAAATTAAACTTTGTAAACACGCACGTTGAGTTTTTCTTTTATAATTTTTTTTTTAAATAGAGATGCGAACACGGAGTGCATGTCACATCAATATTCTTAATATTCTCAAAATAAGGTTGTATAATGAAATATATGCATATGCTATGAAAATAGGACTAACTTGCTGGTGTCCTGGAATGGGGCTCGAACCACCGACCATCAGATCACTAGGCGAGCGTCATGACCACTACACCAACAAATATAGTTTAGAAAGGAGCTGTTCCTCTTATCATTAGGTTTAATCAATAACTATAGCTAGACCGCATTCAAAAGAATGTGCGCAAAAAATATGTGTGTGTGTATAACACCACAATTAAACATCGAAAGCATTACAAAAATCGAAACACTTAAAATCATTCACAGACTATCAATAGGCGAAATACAAGATGAAGACATAAAATTACACAAAATACACAAAAAACACCAGCACAACACTAGAATGGCTCAAAATTATCATATAATACACGCCAAAACAAAAACAGGACAATTCCCACTAATTTGCAACGGAATAAAACTATACAACGACCTGCCACAACAGACCAAACAACTGACTACTGACAAATTCAAAACACATGTGACTAAAATGCTAAAACTCGGCCAACTATAAAAAAATGACTTTGTATCTAAATAATATTATTATCATATTCCTATATTGAATCATGTAAAAATGTTATCCATAAACCTTTTAGGTTTCTATTACATTACTATATTGAATCATGTAAAAATGTTATCCATAAACCTTTTAGGTTTCTATTACATTTTAAATAAAAAAAAGACCTATACCTATTTGATGAATACACTCTGGTTCTGAAATTAAAAAGTAATCGAGTACAGCGCCCCTCTCAGGTAGTGGGTGATGCCTGATTGCAGGCAGCTGACGCGCTCCGGCAGCGTAACACAACAATGGCTTCGCCCGAGCCGCACTTTTCGGCTAATGGTCTCAAGAGCGACAGCGACCGGATGCGCGGAACGGACGACCTTGCGTCTGTCTGCGCACGCCGAAGATCTGCCGCGCTCGCTCCAGTAAACTGTGCGGACATTTTGTACGCGAGGAGTGGTAGCTCTGCGAAATGGTGTGCTGAAGCGCCAGTACATTTAAAGTGTCCAACAATCAAGCGCGACCGAGCGGTCGCGCTTGATTGTTGGACACTTTTATTACGGGATTACATTACGGGACGACACATTACGGGAGCCCGTATCGCGCGCGGCTAAGGTTGAGAATAATGTAGATTCTCTAATTTTTGCAAGGGCACGATCTCCGGTAGACTTAGTGCCCTGTTTTTTTTACGCTTCAGCAGGCCAGGAGGCCCAATTACAGAAACGACAAACATCTCAAAACGCCCAGTCTTGAGTAAATCACATAGATTAGTTTGTGAACTCACCGGGAGTCGAAACCGGAACCCTCGGTG
Source organism: Agrypnia vestita (assembly GCA_016648135.1). Lineage (NCBI taxonomy): Eukaryota > Metazoa > Arthropoda > Insecta > Trichoptera > Phryganeidae > Agrypnia > Agrypnia vestita. The sequence goes on along the minus strand of JADDOH010006736.1, from coordinate 31,901 downwards.
TGGGAAGCCGGTATCATATCCACCGCGCTACGAGGTGGATATGATACCGCAGTGGAGATGAGAAATAAATTTAATTGGCTTGCTGGTATTGAAAAATTTTAAAAAACACATTTTGATATTTCAGTTACTTTTACATAGTATATGACACAAAGTATAAGACACAAAGCATAGACAACAGAGAAACATAATTAAACTGTAGTTTTCAAGATTTTTGCAAGATTCGATTTGAGGTGGAATCAAGAGCCTTTAATTTTAAAAAATATTGATATTGGTAAATGATTAAAATTCGCTACTTACTCTTTACAATAATCTTAATACTTAAGGATCAAATACAGTTATTCATTGGTTTAATTATTTTACTTAGGTTTGTAAGTACTATTGTACAAGTTGAGTCTGCCCAAACTGATGATGATCATGGATATTTTTTATTTTTTCTGTGATGAATAATAAAAGAACAAAAGGGTTACAATTTAATATTTTACATTGATAAATTGATAAAGTTATTCAAATGTCAAAATTGAAGAAAAAAAAATATGAACTAATATTCGTATTCGCCGAATAGTAGATATTGACCGAATATTCGTATTCGCCGAATATCATCACAAATATTAAAAACAAACTATAACTGAACGCAACGCAAATTACGTTTGGCTGTGCACCGTGTATCCGAACACACCTACACACTCTATTATCGAGGATTCTCCTAACATTGAATGAATGGATTTGTTGAGTTATCAAGTTGTCAATTGGTACTTGTTTCACAGCATAACATGAGTTCTTTCATCTAGTTTCGTTATTAGTTATTAATAAGGTTATGTGCTCATTTCTTGCAGTTTTTTTTTTTGAAATACGTATTGTTCGTTAAATTTTATTTCCGTTTTTTGTAAAAGTGTTGACTCTTATAAAATAGTTTCAAATTAAATCTACTAACATGACCTCTCGTAAGAATGAAAAAAGTGATATTTATTTCCCACTGCTGGGAATGTACAAACGGATAAAAGAAACGTTGTGCTTTTTGAACAAAAATTGGCCGGTGGTAAATTTTAATTATTAAATCTCTTAGTAAAAAAATAATAGTGCTGTATTATTTATTAGCTTGTTGAATTATTCCTATTCGTATTCGCCGAATAGTAGGCTTGATATTCGTATTCGTTAAAGTAGCATTCGTTGCATCACTACTTGCGATCCAACTATTTTTTCTTTTTGATATCAAGACACTAAATTATACGGGGCAACGGGCACTTGAAAAAAATCGGAGAATCTACCCTATTCTTCCATTGTGCCCTCATGCTCTTCCAGTAGTCCCCCTCCTATTCGTACGACATAGTTAATATAAATTCACCACAAATCGTGCATACCAAGAATTCCAAGAAAATTCGCTTATCTGAGCACCATAATATGCCTTTCCGTTGCAAGCGCACACACGCGCAGTCACTAACTTCACCGGACTGAGACGCGGGCACCAACACCTTAAATCCCACAAAATGATTTGCAAATATATAAAATATATAAACAATTATATTAAGTGTATATGAGAGGTATAAAAGCAAAGGCAGCAAAATTCCACTTGAGGTGTTTAACAGGGGAGTACAGGGAAACTTCTCTGGAATATAGGAAATCTACAGCTTATTGGAAATAAGTCTTTAAAAACAGTTACCACCTCAGTTTTCCTTTTATATATATGTATATAAATAAATACTTGGCTTGAAAAAAATGATATTGTTGTGATTGTGACGAAATAGTGGACATTGCTTATTTTCTTTTATATAATATAATATGATATTTTATATGATATTTTTAATTCCAGTTTAGCACAATATAAAGATTTGCTACTAAAAGCTCTACACCCTGCCGTTTCTAAATTATGTTTTATCTTATATACTTCACACCTCTTTTTTTCTAAGTTACTGTTATAATTTTAAACGACTATCTATACTATGTAAATTCTGTAATTTTTTGCTGTTCTACTCTTTGGATTTCTTGTATATATTATTATGTAAAAGTTACTTCTATGCCGTATATTGAAATAAATAAACAATTAATAATAGCTAACTAATTTTCCAGACTCTAAGATAAAGCGACACTATAGATGAAGTGACAGTGCCTAGATAACTCCTCATTTTTAGATTGCTGTAAAATGTCTATAGGATTTTTTATTACAATTTTAATAACCTTCTATTTTTTTGTATTGTAGCATTTGTTATATTATTATACATTACAATAAGGTAGCTAGTAGACGCATTTAAGCGATTTATTTACGTGTTTAGCAGGGCAGCCTATGTCCAAAGTTTAAAAAATCACAAGAAATAATGACGCAGATACAAAGTACGTGGCTTTTTAAATCGCATAAAGATTTGCATGAATTTGAGCAAAAAAGTTGCATAATACTTAGTAATGTTTTGTGCTTACGTATAGATACAACCTTAGGATTTTTGTAAAAAAAATGAAAATATGCATTTATTTAATATTTTCTCAATAAAATTATATAAGTCAACTCAACTACGATTGTTACCTATACAAGCGGACCTATTTATTATTTTGGTTTGAATATGTTGGCAATACTTTAATTTTTAGGTCCAATTTACATAGGTTTTGAACAAACACCACTTGGAAACAAAACGGATTATCAGGCTGGTTAACGAATTTTGCTGAAATATTTACCGAATATTATTTTCGGAAAATGAATCGCGTCTGATATAGTTACATGTATGTATACCGCCAGGCGCGTGCAGTGAGAACAAGAAGCATGAATTTTATTTAAACATAATACAATACCCAAATTCATCTTGATTCGTCCATGCTGGACTATGTCATCGGACCATCTTTTGGGTCAATACCCAAAAGGTGGTCCGATGACATAGTCCAGCAAGCAGGAAGAACCTGGATGCGAATGGGGAGAAACAGAGACGAGTGGAAAAAAATGGAAGAGGCCTACATCCAGCAGTGGAGGGAAAAAGGCTGAGGAAGAAGAAGAATATATTTGGAAAAAAAACTAAATTAAATATTTATCTGACAGAATATAATGAAATTTTGAAATCTGAAAAACATGTTAATTATTGGAATATTACGAGATATATGTCTTATTTCGGTTTCTTTACAAAGTACATGCTTAGGAAAAAGTCATGCCTCTTGTTCTCACTGCACGCCCTTGATTCTAATCTGTGAAGTGTTTCTCTATAGTAATTTGGCCTCGTGGCCCGTTGTGGCGTTAAAAAATAAATTTATTACGCTTCATACACTGTACCTGTATATCAGACATGAACACATTACAATTACAATATATATGAAGTATTGACATAAGCTATTAATACGACAAAATAGCGTATTGATAAGAGGGGTTATCATTTGGATACCTACACGTCCAGAGATATGTCGAATATGTATTTATATATGATAATACAGAAATATTTGACTCCTTATTATGTTTTTATAGCACATGATACAATCGATAGCTGCAAGATAACTGACTTACGCCGGCCGCACACTGGATGCGTTTTCGTACGAAATTGAGTAGTACGTATACGTACGAATACTTAAGTACATTCCTGACCTTCGAAGCAGTACTGAACATCGCACACTGCACACGATTTAGTTGTGCGTATACGCATTTATAGATGCGACGTCCGACACGATCCGGATTTGTTCGGAAATTTTTGCGATTTCGTACGATGGATATAGAAAATTTTGTCAGTTTGATACATAACCACAAATGTTTGTGGGACCAAAGCGATTCAACTGCATGACCATCAGCACAGATCATGGCGGAGAATATCTAAATAACTAAAAATACCTGTAAGTTAAATAATTTGGTTCAATGAAGGTGAGGTATAATTATGTTTTTCGAACAAAAAAACTTTTAAATATTTCTCCGATGTTATGAGCTCTCGTTGCACTTCAATTCTCCCCAGCATTTGTGAATCTATTAGATAGATAGTCATGAAATTTGCCATTATTTAAGTCTGCCATAATATGATGAAATATACCAAAGTCATCCCTTCTAGTATATTATATTTCGTTCACCCATTCGTAGCAGCCTACGAGTAAGAAGAGAGTTTTCCAGAAAGTACAGATTATTCATTTGGCACAAACTTTATTGGAGAAATGCGAAAAGTAACTGATCGTGACCAACGCAAGACGCAATCAATGTGCGCGCTCAATACGTACGAAAATAATCGTACGAATACGTACGTAATAATTCGTATCCAAAGTGCGACCGGCCTTAAGGTAGAACCGTGTTATGTAACGGTGTTTTAGATTATCAATGAAATAGTATTTAAGGCGTTGATTGGCAGTTGGAAAGTAGTTTGTAAAAAAAACTTATCGAAGTACTTAGCGTGTACGCGTAATGCATATTAATTGTATAAGTTACGCCTCTAGGTAATTTAGAAAAACGTAAAAACGTGTTGGCGATCACATAAAGCGACACATAAACGGTTAGGTCACATCGCTCGGAGGACTGACGATCGCTGGATGAATGCAGTCATCCAATGGTGGCCGAGGGGAACCAAGAGGCCGACAGCCTGTCTAGAAAGCTGTTGGACATCGAAATCTTTAAATACCTCAGAAACAAGTGGCAGTGATTGACAAATAACAGAAAAAAATGGAACACTCGGGGAGGCCTTCATTCACGGTGAAGGGATCAATTAGAAAGAGCCGAATTATACTTGTAAACATTATATTTAGAAAATAAAAAACCCACCCTCCGCCAATCTCAGGATAACAATATATTAATAATATCCCAAGACCTCAAAGACGGGACCGGAAGATTCCATGAGAAATGTCAATATAGCGGAAATATAGACTTAATATTTTGACAATTTCGAAGAATAAATTAGTACCAAGATGTGTGTGAAACAAACTTGATTTCTACCAATTTAATAGTAGGTAGGTAGGTACGTATTTAACATAATAATCATTACGTCAAATTTGACGAAGTGTACAATGTTATATGAGGGTCAAGACATGATTTTTATGATCCCGCAAACCAATGAGAATATACCCGTCAGTCCTATATTACTCGTGGACATTTAAATACCGAACGTTAAAAAAAACATAATACTGTCCACAATATAATGTTTTTTTACAGAGGAATTTCTAGCATTTGCTTCTATAATTCAATATATGTAAGTATACCTACCTAGATATTAATCGATCGCTATCTGAGCCGAATATTCATATTCGGAAATATAATTTACTAATAGAGAAATTCTTTACGATAAAGAATTTTTTAGCATATGCACCTCCGATATTATCAACTCTGTAGTACATGTATACATATACCACTTATGTAGATACTTTAAACTGATTTGTGAACGCATTGCAATTGACACGAGCGGTTATAAGTCGTTACGATGCATAAGTGGACTTGAAAATGTAATCTCGACTTGGTATTGATCGAAATATTTTAAAACTTTAAAGACGTACACTTTGCGGACAAATTATTTGTGAAACACAAATGTGTGTTACAATTTGAACGGCTATTTTGAACGATATAACTACTATTCAAAATGTAATGAGCGTGGAGTCAACATTATTTGGTAAATTACAGTTTATTAACCTTGTGTGTGCTAGGTATACGTTCTAACCGCTTCGAGGACCTTGCTAAAAATGTAGCAGCTTATGTAATTTAATAATAACTACTACCAATACCTAGTATGTACCTGTAATATTCTAGAACTATAGTAACGTAAAAAACTATAGTTAATATACATATATCTTAAGTGTTGTCAATAAGTCTGGTGTTTGCACTGCAGACTTCTTAAAGTAAACACTAGTATGTGTTTACTAGATGCTATGTTCATACAACTGCATTTCCGCAGGGTTATAAAGATAGAAGCACATGTATAAGCTAGTTTTACATATAAATTCACATTCTTACATTCTAGTATGTTAAATTTGATGTAACATTAAACGTTTATACCTATTACTGTATTGCACTAGTTATTTGTGTATGCATAGTAATTAATGGTTAATTTGTCCATGCCTTCTATCATAAATTTTACGTGTATAGATTTTGTAAATCTAATTAATGTAATATATATAATTGGTGTCAGAGCACTTTGATAATAATTTATTTAATCAATTAACCACTTAATAGATATGAAGGATAAAATAATCTAAAATCAGAGACATCGTATAAAATGTCAAAATCTGCAGTGTGGTAAAATGTTACCCAATGCACACAACTTCAACCGCAATAGGGAGACTTTCACCCCCTTTTATGATGCACGCATTGAAATACTCGGAAGAATACAAAACGTTTATGAATAAAACTCGAATAATATCCGTCGAAAATCTCACCACTTATTCTCCTCATCCTCCTAAGTCTCCGGGAAGATCGGCCAAAACAAGGAAAGTACACAATTTGACAAGTAGTAAACCAATGTATCACAACACACCGCACAAAACATAAGAATATTCGTATGACAACAAATGCTTCACAGGCCTGTTAAAACTGTCACACTAACACAACAATCACTGTTTCAGACGCAGAACGCGCGGAAAACACCCACCGATCGATTAGCAATCACACAAAAATGCAATATTGCCGGCGTAATGGACATTTCGTAAAAAACACGCACAACAGAATACCGTCACGGCAACGTACGGACGGACATCTTTTTACAGACGCCAACGGACGACGACTGTTGTCGGTAGTGCGCGCGGCGGCCGCTAGAGCGCCTTTTGGGCCGGCCGCCACAAGATGGCGCTGGCGTGACGCGAGGGCGCAGGCGCATGCACGTGCGTCGATATCTGTCAAAATTTTAGCGGGAGGATATGAAAATCAATTAATAACTGTCAGTCAATTCTTGCAATAAATTAAAAGTAAATTTAAGCCCAAATCCCAAAATTAATTTTGAAAGGGAGAACGCTGCTTTCATTTCAGCATTTTAATTCATAATATTAACCCGGGAGCAGCGGCGTAATGAGGGTTTTCCTCACCAAAGTTTTTAAGTGTCTGGCATGTAAAGAATGCGTAATAATTGTTGCTTCCACTCCGCCTATACCTTCTTACCATTCCTCTGAGATGTTAATGCAACCAGAACCGATACATTTAGTACTCAAGCAGCCGTGCTACGGAAAGCTATCTGCACGCGCCTCGCAGCCGTGAGGGATTCCCTCATTGAGGGAATACTTACAATAATTATCAATTTATATATGCAGCATTCTTATATATATTATTTTTAATTAAATTATTTTTTTTCCCGATATATTATATTATGAAGATTATGATTTTTAAATTTTTTTTTAGATTGATAACTATTCACAGCTTTCAACCTATCGACAAATGGTAAATCTGACAAATTTAGAGGATGCAGTCAGCACTATCGTTTCATGACTGGAAGAAGAATATATTATTAACTCTATCGATTCCAACAGTGACTGAACGATCGAGCAATTCGGTGACAATTTTTAATTTGACCAAAGGGGCCGTTGATAGATGTTTTTGAGATGTAAGGTTCATAAATTAGGAAGAGTATAGATGGCCTCAAACCGTATTATATTTTCATTTGAAAATTGCTGGTATCAATGAAAAAATAATATTTGCTAGCAAATTTGAAATTAATCATTAGTGTCGATTTTAGGTGACCATAGGGGGATGAGCATTCATAATATTTCGTCAGATCTTTGCCAGATAATGTGGAAAACTTTTAGCACTAGCCGATCACTAGATAACTAACGAAATCTTCAATGAATATGTTCGAATTGTCCTAGAAACCTAGAAGAAAAAAAGCTGTACCAAAGAGGGATGTAATTTTTGTGAAAAACCACTGTGCAGAGAACATGTCAAATGTTTTTGTTCCATATGTTTAGAAAGTAACACCCTTGAAGAACTCAACGAATAATTTTTTTTTTTTGTTATTTGAATTACTTTTTATATTTTATGAAAAATAACCGTTTAAAAAAATGTTTTTCTTCCTTTTTTAAGTTTCATTTTTGAATAATTTTCTTCCAAATTTGGTAGTAAATTTTGACATTTATGACGAAAGAGTGTTTCATTTATCATACGCAAAAAAATTAATTCATAAAAATCAAAGTTAACAAAATGATGTCCAATCAAACTTGCATGAGAGAAACCCTCTACGCGCGATAACGGCGTAGTTCCTGGGAAAGCCACTGCTCCCGAGTTAAAGAAGGAAAGATTTTCAATGTTTGTCTAATATTATCTGCTCATAAAAACTATGATCATTCAGAATAGGTTTAAGCAGAAATCTAGAAACATACACGAGACGAGACGCAATACTGCTTCTATCTTCGATCTTCGTATCTTTACAAAATTGTCAATAATCTATACATGATCGACAGCATACTACATGATCGACAGCATACTACAACATACATACAGATACTACAACATACATACAGATACCTACAAAGTAACGTTTTATTCAGGTACCCAGATCATTAAGTCATTTTTTCACGAATTAGTAAACTGTATAATAACAGTTATAGGGTAAATGAGTTGGATATATATATATATATAATCCATATTCATATTAAGCCAAATCACAAAACCTTTTACATGACACCTCTCCTTGAAATTTCGTTCACTGTAAATGTAGTAAGGAGCGTACTATATTATAATTAAGTTAAATTACGCTACATAGTTCCAATGCAAAACATAAAAAATTATCTACGCCCACACCACGCTTATTGAATATGTATTAACCATGTATTAACAAAGCGAGGGCCAACAAAAACAGTGTTGCAAGAAATTGACCAAAACTGCCGATTATGTAAGTAAAGTATTTATTCTTGAATAGTTAAATCTCCTAGTAAACAAAACGTATTTTTTAGAATGTACCTACATTGAGTTAGAATTTAAAAAAAAATATCATTCCAAACCAAAAACAGGTAAAAAGGTCATTTTGTAATAAAGCACGATTTATTTACTGAGATCTACTTCTTCTTTTGGTGTCATGTCAGGTCCCCCCAACGTTGACTATCACCCGAGAGAAAGCGTCCCTGTCCTGGGCAGCACGAAACATTTACTGAGATATTAAATTTAATTAATTAATTTGGTCTTTTCATAATTATGTATATTTTAAAATTTGGAAACTCGTAGTAATTAAAGTAGAGGAAGCAGCGGCGGAACATAGAGTATACCAAGAAATTCCCTTAAGTTTTTGTCTATATATTATGTTAGTGGTCTGTGGTGACAACATATTTTTTAACTTTTTAGTACACTTTATTTATTTATTTCTTAATCACATATAGTATACAATTTGGGTTATACTATGACTGTCTCACTAGAGGAATCTGTGTTGAGACAGGCATAGTTTACAAATAATTGTACAATTAGATATTTATTCATATTATGTGTCTCGTTACAAGTTATTTCTTCTTAGTGTTTTTAGTTGTATATACAAAATAAAAATATATAATAGTAATTAAATACAGTAATTTAATTAGTAAATTAAAAACACTTATGTGTTTTGATAACAAAAGGACAGAAAAGAAGACGTACACAAATCAGTAATTATTAGTCATTAATTTGCTTGAGTGAGAACAACAATTTTGTGCCTTGCCATATGATTTTACCCATTTTGACCCATGTTTTTATTAAGTATTTAAATTTTTTTTGGAATTTTCCATCGGATTATATTTGTAGGGATACACACACACCTACTTTGTCAGGGTCACCAATTTGAAGGGTGATGTTGTGCGTCGGTAGTCACCAATTTGTGGTGATCGATGAATGAGAAGAAAGTTGCTTTATGGGCACCACCCGTTATGTAACGGGAGTTCTCAAAAGTCGTGGAATGTTTGATTAATTTATTTACTGATAAAACAATTACAAGTTATAGATAATTACGGTAATAAAGACAATGATAAAGACTCGACGGAACAGGGCCTCCGGCCTACGCCGGGGGTAGTTGAGAGACTGACATGCCCGTACAGAGCCTTGACTATTTTTATATGTTTTGAGAACAAAAAACTCTCTTGAAGTCTAGATCTGTGCGTTTGCTGACGATGTACTGGGCATCGACCTGTATCGCTGCCTCGTGTACACTGCCGCATCTCAGTTTTGTTTACGCAGCAGACTCGCCATGTTTGTGTATGTATGTGATCTAGATGGTGGTTATGTATTTATGGGATGAGATGCCAAGATTAAAGAGTGGGTCCATAGTAATTAAAACTCTTTTGACCAAATCTAGTTGGTGTTCTTGTGATTTGTAAATTATGTTTGTTTGTTCGTGTGGCAATTGTCATTTGGGCCATTTTAAAATATATATTTTGTGTTTGTATGTGTACTTTACAGTAGTATTAGCATATATTTGTCTGATACCAAAATCATTGAATTCTTTGAATAAATATATCATCAGTATATTAATATTGGAGTTCTGAGGATAATTTTTATAACAGCTTTCTGAGTCGCAATTATTGGATTGATTGCAATTTTTAATCAAAGAATATTTGTTTAAAATTGTGTCTATCGCAATCAAGTATTGTTACTTTCGGAGAGTGTCTCATCGTAGTGTCGCCGTTGTGTGGCGCGGTCTACAGCTGGCTACTGCGGGTTTGGCACAGACAGGAGAAACGCCTGCCAGCCTTTTGAACAATCGGAGAGTGTTCTGACACCAACTGGGCCGGCTGGTGTGAGTGCTCCCGGCCCGGGTCGCTTCCAGGCGGCGGGGCGTCACTGTCACTCGCAGGCGTGTGAGCTAGGGATGGGCGTTGAATGGACGGACTAGTTGAAATCAACCGTTGACGTTGCATCGACGCGTCGACGGTTTACGTTTATCGCATGGACTAGTTGAATTCGTAAACGGTGGACGGCGAACGCCGTGGTCGGTGGACGATTCGAGATTCAACGTAATGCAAATCAACGAGCGAGAGCAAGACAAAATAGAGTGCAGATCCGTGTACACGAACTATGACAGAGACTTGAAATTTGAATGCATGCGTAGGGCGAGATAGACTTAATAAGCTATTATCTATTATTTTTGCGACGTGCGACGTTTCGGTGAATTCCCAATTTTACGCTGTATAAAATAAAACAATCCTGTTTAATTATTTTATTTTTTATTGAACTAATATTTTACTGCTTACACCTGATATTGTTGTGTATACTTACTTCTTTCATTATTATATAAAGAAATAAGTATATAAAACAATATGTAAAAGCCTATAATGTGCGTAAACAAATAAATAATACAAAATTTCTTTTTACATATAAGCACAAGTAGCGGTTTTACTTTCCCCGAAACTATATTCCTTCGAACTTCTTTAAATTTTAAAAATTAATGTAATAAAAATAGACAACGGTTGAGTCGTCGAGCAGCGTCGTGTCGAACTGTAGACAGTTGATCATCGTCCCGATGTTTAGATAGAACGTCCGCGTAACGAAGTTGACGCGTCAACTAGTTGACGAATTCAACTAGTTGATCGTCTCGTCGATGGACGGACGTGGATGGTCTCGTTTCGTCGACGGTAAATACGTCGACGACCCATCCCTAGTGTGAGCCAACCACCGCGGGGCTGGGCGACACCTAGCGGCCGTATCTTTATGAACAGCACCACCTATTTTATTTAAAAATCTCACAATATTGTCACGGGTTCGCACTTGTATGAAATTAAAACTTCGTAAAAAAATCTTATTCTCACTATTTCGGTCGCTAGAATATTCCACTCGTCTCTGGTACACTTGATTACCTGTAGCCTATCGCACAGATTCACAGTTCACTTATGTAATCTTTCGTATCTTTGGTTTCCGCCACTTCTCCTATCAAACTGAACTCTACTCTGCGATGTAATTTATTTTTCAAAACTCGGAACCCGATTTCTCAAAATTTCTGATGCAATGTCGCTTATTCTGTCGGCTTCCTGACCTTTCTAAAATCCTCTCAACCCTTCGGAAACCCTCGATTATATGCAGATCTTCTCATTTCTTGAATCTCGTGACAATCATTGAATATTCTTCAAGCAGTACAGTAATTAGGTTGGTACGGTAAATTTTTGCCTTTTAAATGCAAACCCAGCAGAGTTCACTTGTTGTTGGATGATGGTTTATTCTGTTCCACAGAGTTACGATCTGATTAATAAAGATTGTGAATCAACAAATTCAGACTGTGAATAGTAGGTAAGTACGTGCTAACTAGTAAGGTTAAGTAAAAAACGCCCTTGCAATTTACATTACTGTCTTCTCTGTCCATTATCCAACACAGAAATCTACAATCAATAGTCACAAAATAGAAATTCTAAATGAGTCAATGTAAATTCTGCACATTTGCATCTTCATTTGCTACACAAAGCTCCCACGTACAATTTCTGACACTCTAGAACACGTAAAGCTTTTCAGATAATATATCATATAGTAAAGGGTTCGCGGCGGTGGAAGATAAATAAAAAACTTAAAATTAATTCGCGTTTTTATTATATATTTTTTTTTTTTTTTTTTTTATTATATTATAAAACTCACTGAACACGAACCTAACTGGAGCAGGATGTACCTAAATCGGACTTATTTCACACTCTTCACTCGATTATCTTCCACTTGTCTGTGAGACACTTTATTATTTTTTCAGAATATTCTCTCGTCTATTATTGCAATTATATTCACTATCGAACGTCCGGTAGGTAATCTCGTAATCTATTTCGCTGGCCGATTATAATTCGCACTAATCGCTCGCTTTCGTTTCTATGGAATCGCAGAATTGTAAAAATAAACTGATCGGCATAGCGGTTATGCCGTCCTTTATATTATATATATAGAATGTCATTTCGTGAACGTTTGGGTATGATCTTGTGTATCCTAAGCCTTCTGATAATTTCTAATTATTCTAAAGCATTCCAGACCCATATGCAGCCGTGAAATTGCTTGATTGTATGTGGTTCTTCTTGATTTAGGGTCTCGTGAAAAAATTCAATTCCATATTTATTATTATATTATTGAATTATATTATATTATTTAAAATCCTATCCTTCAAAATTATATAGCTGAATAATATAATTTTGAAGGATAGGATTTTGATAGAGTGGGGGCTGGCATGTGCTGAGATCTCCCATGGCAGCTTGGATCTACTTGCTTCGTTCATCTGCACCAACAGTTGCTCAGAATCGTACTCAGCACATAATAACACAGCATTAACAATTTCTTCTATATTTCTCTAGAGGAAAGGCAGTATGCCATAAAAATTAAATTGTGTGTTCGATTTATATCTGTGTTTTGAAAATATGTTTGAGTAATTTTACTGTATCAATAACGCAAAAGCTAAGAAGGTGTACACCCAAGACGAATAGGTACCTCACAATTTAATACAAACCATTGATTTGAGCAAATTGGTTCTTCTACTAGCAACATTGTATAGTTATGGGGGCGTGGGAGGTGTTGTCTAGTTTTCGTGAGAAATATTCGGCGATGGGTGGATCCTGCTTCCAGGGAGCACTTATCCAATTACCACAGCAGTAATTAAGTAATTATCGGTAAGGGGGTTAATCATAATATTAGGTCCTTACATATGAAATTGACGTTTAGTATGGGAGGAACATAAAGCCGATTTTTTTTTATTATAATATATTTATTTAATCAAAGTATGTACCATTGCTATCTATGCACTTTTGCCATCTCATAGGTAGTTCATCGATCCCTTTACTAAAAAAACCATTCGGACGGGAATCAATAAAATCTTTGAAGGCGGTTTGGACTGCCCCATCGGAGTTGAATTTTTTCCTTTGCAAGAAGTTATCCAAATTTCGAAAAAAATGGTAATCTGTTGGGGCAAGGTCCGGAGAGTACGGTGGATGTCTTAGACATTCCAATTGAAGCTCCTCTAATTTGGTAGCCGTCTATTGTGCAGTGTGTGGTCTAGCGTTATCATGAAGCAGCAGTGGCCTAGAGAGATTAACCAGCCTCGGTTGTTTAGCAGCTAACTTTTCCATCATGGTTTGCAGTTGCTGACAATACACATCTGCCGTAATCGTCTGGCCAGATTTAAGAAAGCTGTAGTGAACGACTTGTGCCGGTTGAGTAATGCAACGCAGCAGTCAACGCGCGTTTGTTGATTTGCTTCACTCAATTCGTGAGGTACCCACCTTTCAAGCTTTTTCACTTTACTAATTTGCTTCAAGTGGATTAAAACAGTTTTATCACTAACACCGCAGCCTGCAGCTAACTCGGATGTGGTTTGCGATGGATCCGCTTCCACAATAGCCTTCAATTCTTCATTATCAACTTTGGTCTCCGGCCGTCCACGGGGCTTGTTCTGCAGGTCGAAATTTCCAGAACGAAAACGTTGGAACCAAAAACGCACTGTGTTTTCTTTTGCGGCACCGTCGCCATACACATCATTAATCCTTCGAGCCGTTTCTGCAGCACTGGTGCCACGTTGGAACTCGTACTCGTAAATAACGCGATATTTCAAGTTTTTCATTATGTAAACTGAGTGACGCAAAGAAAAAAACAATTGAGGAAAAAACAAATGAATTATAATTTTCAAAACACAAATACATGAGCAAATAGCTGTATAAATTTGGATTTGGAATTCCTAACCAAAGGGAAGATATTTGAGATCAAATTTGCCAGTACGGCAAAACGTCAATTTCATATGTAAGGACCTAATATTATTCCGGCATTATCGATACCCGATAATCTAACAATAACATCTTAATTGCTCGGCTTGGATTCGTTAATGAGATAAACGATCATTACCGCTGTGTCTTGGTGGGAAGCAGTAATTATATTCTAGAACAATCCAGTTTAGAGTGTTAAAAGGGCATTAAGATTTCCCTTTCTAAAGGTATTTGTACAGTGCTTTATTAAAGCTTTTTTTCACATTCATTCGGCACAGACAACGATTAAGGATGCCGTTGACACTGCTACAAAGCGTAAATGGTAATGGACGAGCAAAATGAAGACTCACGTATCAATGAACAATGAGAATTTTTGAATAATATCCATGAAACAAAAACCACTCAGATAATTCCCCAGGTCTTGTTGGTTAGACGAAATTATCAGAGCAGTGAGAGTGACTTGGCAAATTGTCGAAGTACTGAAAAGAGATGCAGAATCGTGGAGAGGCCTTGATGAGTATGCTTATTCATTCATTTAGATCTTTAGACTCTTCGAGTTTTGTAAAAGGAGTAGGATAATGCTAGGTATTAGAAGACGGGACCGATGGTGTAAAATGCTTCATGTTCTTCCTAATTATTTACATTCCAATACAGTGTTGGTCTAGTGGTTGCCTAGTGATCTTAGTGGTCGCAGGATTGAACCTCATTTCGGTACAAAAAGTAAGCCCTAATTTGCACAGCTCGGGTGTTTAGTTTAGTTTGAAAATAATCGGAATATTGATGTGGTGCGTGTTCCGTGTACGTACCTTCATAAAAAACTGCTAGATCTATCATTATTAATTTGAAGAGCACTTCGTAATAAGATAAATATTGTGAAAATAATGATTTCAAGACATAATTTGTGTGTTTAGGAAAGAGTTAGCGTACTTTGTGAAAACAAAATAAATAAATCCTCGACAGAAGTAGATCGAAAGTATCCTTTGAGAAGTTCGACTTTTTTTTTGATAAGGATTAATTAAGGCTACAAATAAGGTTGATAAGGTGAGCCCTAAAACCCTACACTAATTGTTCTTTAAATGAAAGAAACTACGCGAAGAACAGAGAAGAAAAATCTATGCGAGACCATTTCAGACAAGACGATTGGACGGAATCTTCATCGACCAGCTTGCGCGGACGAGTAGATAGATGAAAATTATTACTCTCCAAAAAGCTCCGAGAAGTAAGATTGGCTTTTTCGAAGGAGTAGACACAAGAGGATGACAATTTGAAGTGTTCGGAAATAATATAAGAGACGTAGTGTGTCGTGAAAAGGGGAAAAATGCTTTTAATAAATAATATTTACAGCCTACTGTTAAACATGGTGGAGTAAGTGTAGCATGTTGGGGTGTTTTTCTTGGCACAGAGTGTCGGAAATTGAAATCATTGAAACTACTAAGCCGCCAAAGTGTTCCGGGGTATTTTACGAAGATGATCTGTTGAAAACAATAAATGATATGAATTTGAGGCAACTGATCAGATTTCAGCACGACAATAATCCCTAATATACCACGAGGATAACCAAAACCCTCTGTAAAGAAATGAAATCTTTTTAATATTATTTATTACTGCCATCTGGCGAAATCATCCCGATGATTTTTAATCTCGGTATCTGCGAACCTCGATAGATATCGCCTTTAATCTCTGCAGGTATCTCTTTAGTTGTCAGTTGAAAAAATTCTGCATTTCGTAGTACTTTTGCGGTTGTGTTGTGAGAAATGGTCCGCTGTTTATTTTATGTATGTCGACAAGCATGTCCTCTAACGTGCGTGGGGGAGGGGGGGGGGGATACTTAAGACTTAAACATACCTACAAGATAAAATATTATGATTAAACAACAAGTTTTGATTCAATATCATGGTTTAATGCATTGCGAACGACTATGGATATGTTTTTCACGATTACGATAAAAAATCTATGATATGTGAATACATAAATGTAAAATGGCATTTGCCCCGCTATGCCCCCTATGTGGCGGCATAGCGGGACAAATGTATTGTTACATTAAAAACAAAACATAAACTGACAAAATCCTTTCTCACAGACAATCTTGTACTTTTAATTATGAAGTCCAGAAGGTACTGCTTCAAAACGAATAATTAAACACCACAATATATAATTGAGTTCGATAAAGGATTGCTGTTTAATTTCAGGTATTTTTTTTAACGAAAACACTGTTTTTTAGTCTTTTTTTATATAGCATAAACGGCTGTCGAAATGGCATGGATCGCACGTGAAGGTCACGTGCCGATGACGACCAATTAAAGCGAGCCCTTTGAAACATTGCACGGCTTTCAATCGAGCTGTCATAGGGATTTCCCGCTATGCCCCGCTTTCCCACTATGCCCCGCCACTCCCCTACATAAGTAAACGCCCCCAATATTTTTATGAAAATGTGAGTACCTGCCTATTGAAATCTATTATCTGCCAATGAATTCGCGACTTAACTAAAAATAGCACTTCAATCTTCGATGGCTAATTTTTTCCAATACAAATTGGTAAATGGCGGCGAATGTTTCTAATTGCTCTATGGAACAAAGAGTGGGCATGTTATAACGATATAATTGTTCGAGTAGGTACCTAGGTAACTACTTCCATTCCCGCCTTTACTGTAAATATCTACGCTATCGACACTTTTGTATCCCATTGATGGCAGAGATCGCCGTGTTAGCTACACGAATACCCACATGTGTATCGTGTATATACATTTAGAAAATGTATTATATCGAGTATTTTGTCGGAATGTTTAGCCTCCAGATAAAACTTGACAGCATAATCGCCGGGCAATTGAGCTGTCTGTTTGGAATTCTGATCAGAAAGTGTGAGTTACTTCGGCGTTCGGGAGAGGAAAGCGTCAATCTTATTTTAATCGAAAGCTTGTACGTTTCAACATTTATGTTGAGGCATTTACTTTCCCTCTAGGATATATAAATTTCTTTCATTTCATTAGGAAAATATGATAAACTGACAGAAAGAAATCGGCTGTCGACCAGTGTTTATTGTGCTCAAGTACATCCAACATAATATATGTATATAAAAAGAAACCCGTGTTTCCCTACCCGCCAAGTTTTCTCCACAACCAGCCACAACCACCCACCGGTGGTTATGGTGGTGGATATCCCTTGGTGTCACATCGAAAATATGCGAGTTTGGTGGGGGTGGTTGAGCGTGGGTGGGAGTGGGTGACGAAAGTGTGCTTTCTAGCACATTGTTTTGTTATGGGAAGGCCGCAAATGCTTCAAATTGTTTCAAAATAGGCGCGCCGACTGCGTCGGTGAGTCTAGAAGGTTCCGGAAAAACCTGCTCTAGAAAGTTCTGGAAAGGGAAGGTTCTAGAAAATTCCCGAAAGTTCTATAAGGTTCTAAACTGAGTGGCGGAATATGTCGGTGTATCTAGAAGGTTCCTGTACATTCGATAAATTTCTTGAAAGTTCTGGAAGGAGAATTTTCTAGAAAGGAGAATGTGCGGGAACCGTATATTAAGAATCCTTAATATACGGTTCCCGCGATTATACTACATATTATATACCTGGTATATTTCATTCGGAGTCGCGGTTATAAATAAATTTTGTTTGTGTATTGGCTAAAGAAAAACTGGCCAGTCGATGATCTGTAGAACAATCCTTTTTCTAGAGAGAAAGTGAAACCTTATGTCTCAATAGCCAACTATCGCTTTAGGCATATTTTAAAAATTACTTACGTAATGTACCTTTCAGGTGGTAGAACGATACACGACCAACGTATTTAACGGCTAAAGACCGACTGCCGTGCCCACGCCAGCAGCGATGTAATAAGACTGCTGTGCATGTACAGGATAACAACAAATAATTATTCTTTTTCAAAAACAGCTAAACAATTTTGTGTTGATATTATTTAGATAATTAATAAAAATAAACTTAGTATTCACCACTTTTTTATTGAAAAATATCACCATGTTTCAGAGCCCTTAGCCCCTTTGTCAGAATACAATTGTGTACTAACAAATTAAATTCAAAAATCGAAGTATAGACAGTCAAAATATAGAAAAAATTGCAAATGGAAAATGAATAATGATACAGTACCTACTTAACATGAAAATAAATTTAAAAGATAACTATTTGTAAAAAGGACCTCGTATTTATTTTAAAAAGTGATGATAGTAAATTGAATAGTATAAATAAGTTATCACGTTTTCATTGATATATTTAAGTATATACTTCGATACGTGACGTGGAGCTGCGTCCTCTTGAAATGCAGCTTAGCCATTGGGACAACATTTATTCACTTTATACATAAGTGCTATTCTACAAGAGCTTCATACTTCAGGTTATTCATCATTTCTTCTATTGGAATCATATATCCGGTCCCCGTATATGAAAAACAGCTCCAGAACATCTTCTTCACATGATGTTTAGTCAATATGAGCCCCAGTGAGTTTTTCATCCAAAAATTTTCTAACAAATTTTGATCGATATCCCTACACGAGAAAGTGGGTCTCGTCTGAAAAAAGCACTTTCCTTAATCCAATATAAAATTTATGGGCGATTTGTAAATCTATGATACGAAAATTGGATTGCACCACCAAAACAAAGATGATAGAAGCTGTAATTCAGGTGTGGTTTCGGAATAACAAAATGAAAGAAAATTGTCGAAATTTAATAAATTCCATGCCGAAATGTGTTCAGTCCGTTATAAAAACAACAGGAGGACATAAGTATATCCTACTAATTAAAAATATATTTCACGATATCATATTCACAGTCATTTTTATGATTTTAAGATGTTTTATTCCATTAATTTCGCACAATACTGTACTTCTTTACATGCTTTCCCATATAAAACGCTTTATATCTGTGAGACATCTATAATTTATCTTAATTGAATATTTAATATTTTACTAAAAAAATAATGATTTATTTATTATCAGGGGTATGCACTTAATGTAATAAAAAAAATTAGCTTTAATTTAATCAATGGCAAATAAATCCACTACAGAAATTACATATTCAAGCTAATCATGTGTTTCGCATGATTTTTAGAAAAACCTATTCTTAAAATGTAGTAGGTAGGTACCTACTTAAGTCTTTTACGCCGCGCGATGTTAGAATACCTTTCGCCCGAACGGACGTGTCGCAGAACGGCACAAATATGTACTTGAAGCGAACTTTTTGAAGAGCATTGGTCCAGTACACTTTAAATGTTGTATTATTGCATGCTTTTATTTAGCTTCTTTTGTCTGTTTCTTTGACTGACTGACTGACAAAATTAATAACCGAAATGTCAACAATGTCCTGACCAGCTAGAGCTGAAACGATCAGGATTCGCGTATTTCCTATGACAATTACAATATGATTTGTTTGATATTTTTGGAGATATAATTCACTTTAATATTTCATATTAAGAAAAAAACACAAAATAGTATTTTGACATTTCGAGTCAAGTATTATTTGGTCAAGAAAATACGTCTAAATAAATATTTTTTGTACAAATAAAGAGTATAAAAATGATTTTGAAATTTGACTACGGGTATCTATGGTACCCAGATATACAAATACCGCGGCACTTCACAAAATGCGCGAGTTAATACGTCACTACCAATCAATCATGTCGTATTTTTATAATAAAAATTATGAATGAAAATATTACCCCACATTATCCACACTGATTTATAGAATATAATTTATATTTATGAATCTATTTCATATATTTTCATCGGTACTTGCAATATGTAAAATTACCCTATTGTTAAAACTTCAGTAATTTATTATCTACCCAAAATTTTTTAGATCGTTTATTGTTAAAATTAATTTTGTAATCCGAAGCAAATTCATAAAGGCTCATTTTTTTAATTGCTTATTCTATAACATAATATATAGATATTTAACATTTTATTTAATATCGTGAAGAATTTTTCAAATACTATAGATACGTAGTAATAAAGTGAATATTTTTCATGAACGGACGTTATCTCGCTCATTTTTTACACAAAACACTTCTGAAATAGTGTATTTCTTTACAGCCCTGCGTATTTTATAGCATAAATATTAACAGCATAACCTAAGTCCAGGCCTGATTCACGCCATGGCTATTCACCAACTGTGAAGACCTTATACAGGGTGTAACAGAGCTAGTCCACAATACTTTACAGGTTGATTCCTGCCTTCATTTTGAGTCGAAAATGTTCAAGCAACTATGACCTAATATCAATAGTTGAAGAGATATGCGACATCAAAGTTTGCATTTTTTTCAACAATTCTGACTTATTTTTTGCAAAACTTTGGACTATCATTACAGTAACTTATATCTAATATAAAAAATTCATTTCCTTTAATACAAGTCAAATAAAATGACAAAAACCTTCCAATTGGAATTTTTGTAGGGTTTTTATTATTTTATTTAACTTTTATTGAAACGAATGAATTTTTCGTAATCCATATAAGTTACTGTAATTATACTTCAACGTTTTGTAAAAAAATAATTCAGAAATATTGAACAAAAATGCACACTTTGATATTGCATAACTCCATAACTATTGATATTAAGGCATGGTTGCTTGAACATTTTCGACACATAATTAAGGCAGGTGTCCACCTGTAAAGTATTGTGGACTAGCTCTGTTACACCCTGTATATTTTTTAAGAATATTTCTCCTCAGTATAAAATGTTAATAGGTATATTTATTTTCTAATTCTATTGCACACTTAACACTATTTTCAAAACAATGTGGTTCTAATTATTCGTAGAAATAAGTGTGTATATTAAAAAACAGTGACGATACAATCAATTGAAAAGGTGACAATAAACAATGTTATCCAATCTAAACATCGGTGCCCCAACAACACAAAATCTACCACAGGGCATTTTTTTAGATAGAGCAGACTCAAATAGCATTTTGTAATTCTGGTTACGACCGTCGCTTACCTTATTTCAAACAGTCCTTCAATTGGATGATTGTCCCGGCCGGAATTAAATTAAAAAGGGGCAGCTTCCTTTCACTAACAATTATGTTCAATAATGTCACATTTATTTAACTCTAATGTCAAATCCATTAAAAGTTCGAGTAAACTACTTTTATTGTTTTTTTTAAATCATTCTTTCCAAAAAAACTTTTAAAAACAGTTTTGTAAGAAAATGTTTTAATTAGTATGTTGTATTAATTCATAAATCAACTTTACTATTTCTTATAAATATTTATGTATCTTATATTATTGTTATGAATGCTATCACCTTTTTGACAATGTTAATTCACAGATAAAATACACCACACGGAAAAACAAAATCTACTTCCATTTTCAAAAGGAAAGCAGTTCCCCCCTCTCTCTCTCACATTCCGTCACGTCTTACCCCAGAAACGTCAAAATATATCGTAAATTACATTTACACTGGCGCCCCAGCAGCTGCGAGCCCCCTCGCGCACTTGCTGGGGGATATTAATCACAATACAACCGCCGCACATTCATATTTCACACAAAAATCACAAACACCCGCCTTTTCACCATTAATAACCGAATTCAAAGCTCGGACAGAACTGAACTCTGGCGGCGGAAGGCAGAAACACGAATCCCACCGGCCTTTAAAAGACAATGTTCATCTGTCACAACACAACGCGGAGTGGCCGTGCGAACGGGAACTAAACGCCACCGCCGCCATCGATTCGTGAATTAAAACAAACGTTTCTTATTCAGATACATTGTGAAACCATAAAACGCTCGCCGTAGACTTCAAACGTAGCCGGCTACGTTCTACGCCGGGCGTAATGGCCATATTTCATTTTCTTTCCCGCGCGAGAGGGACGCACGATCGAAAGCTCCGCAGGCATCGGATACGCGTCGAGAGAGCAGCATTTTCGGGACGCCGAGTAGAAAAGTCAGTGGCGGTGGAAGCTCCGGTTTGACTACGGTCGTGCTTTTCGCGTAACGTTTACGTTTTCGCGGCGCGTTCCTCGCCTCGTGGGGTCGTCGCCTAATTTTGGTGCGCTTGCGCCAGATTACTCCGTTTGAACGTCCATAGAAATACATGTCATAATGCTTTATGTGTGCGTCGCTCTTACTTGTGGAAAGGAAGATCCTACACAATTTATAATGCTCGCGAACCGTAAGTCCAATGGATTGGGATATATGTAGGTGCCTGTATAGGTATAGATATGTGTAGGTACAGTTTTCTTCTTTGAGCGTAAGCAACACAGGGCCGCGGTGTGATGACGTTTGACGCAATGGGCGATAATATTACATTTTATAATGATTTATAACGGAATCGTATATAATTATTTGAAATCACTTATTTTGTCCGTCTTGAAAATACAGAAGCGGATTTATCAGTGGAGAATATTATCAACTTAACTGCAATTTTTATTTATTTATTAATTAATTTTAAAAAAAAATTGATAAATAAATAAAATATGGATCAGTTAGTGTGCGTCCTTTATGAAGAAGCTACTGCAGTATCGAAACCGGTTGGCGTTAAATTAATCAAAGCTGATTATACAAAGTTCATTATGAAATTCTCAAGGGTGTAGCGGAATACAGTATAACATCTCTACATATTCTTCCTTCAGAAGTATCAGCTATTTATTATTTCGGAGATCAGTACATCTAGGTGGCCTACGTGTATCAAAATACCATCTTCTTACATTGTAATTATGCGTCAAGTTCCGTTGGAGCGCCGCTAGATGTCTCCATTGATCCGTCTCACCACTATATTACCTGGAAAACCTGGAAGAGAGGAAGAATGGTAGACGAATGGATGAGGCTGGAGACAACAGTGAAGGGGAAACAGAACCGATATTGAAGGTGGCTTATCTGGTTGAGGGTAATATATACGTATTATATCTGTCATCACGGAAGATGAAAATGAATAACAGGCTATTCTACAAGCGAGAACCGCATTTGCTAAGGGACACTTCTATTTTATAACGCCCAATTGCTTTAACTCGCTCAACGATCCCAACTAACGTATATCCAATAAAATGGTTTTTAAGAGGGGTGCAATGTACGAGAGGAGATAAGTGGATGCACAGTAAAGGAAGACAACACTTGAAACATTTGCTTAAAGCGTTTTCGATCTTTGGTAACTCCACTGACTTGCTGAGTTTCGAAATATCTGAAAACATCGGCAACTGAACGAATTGATAATAAAAAAATACTATCACTTAATAATATTGTCACGAAATTAAACACCGTAAATCAATTGAGGTTTTACATCGGATACAAACTCAACTGGAACACTATTTCGTAATTCGCACTCAAGAATATTTTACTGGTAGGTAGGTTACTCTGGTACACTTTTTCGTTGGTTGTCTATATTCGCCCGGATCACCCGTTCTCTTGCCTGTGTGTTTGACGTGCGATGGAATAGCTGTTTATATAAGGTCCTCGATTTTTAGAATCCTCTGGTGTATTTCTGTGTATTTTACAGTTTATATGTGTTTCCAATTTATTCTAAACGGATAAACTCTTCGAAAAAATTCAACTACCAGTGTTAAAAAAGACTCGAACAACCACTCGACAGTTGATTGCCCGACAAGCCAACTGTCTGACAGTCGATTGCACGATTGCTGATTTGATTTTTTCAATTTAAATTATAACTCAATATACGCATCTGTATACGTTTGCGAAAAAGTTTTTCAACTGATCAATTTAAATTTAAAACAGAACTTTTACCTAGCAATGGTTTTAAATATTCTAATGTGTTTTATTGTAACTATTGTTTAATAAAAAAATAGTTTAATATGCAAATTGTATTTTAGAATAAAATAAATATTCAAAATAACTTTTATGAATCGTATGAAATGATATTTCCTTAGATAATCCACTAGATGAAAATATTCAAATATAGTTTTAAATTTATCAATATTTGTATATGCATGTTCTGAGAACACAATTACTGGATTTTAATCAGAGAGGGATTATTATTAATTTAGATAAATTATAGAAGTCTAACGATACGAAGCTGACATGTGATCACTAGGTAAAGCCAGGCATAAGCCCTGGGCCGTCCTATGAAGATTTCCATACACGTTTCTCTGTGAGACTACTATAATTTATCTTGATTTTTAATTGATCAGCTTTATGTTCTTAACCTCTCCAATCCTCCACGCAATCCTCTTTTTCGCCGTCATTTTTTCTTCGTTTTGCACTGGGTCCCAAGTTTTGCCACTGACCAGGAGACATTAAACAAGTCTGAAAAAGTAAGAAGGAAATTAAAGCCTTACGTGATGGACGAAATGCCTAAAATGATCAATAATGATACAAGGTTTTTTCAAGAATTGATTTGAAGCGGTATTTGCGCCCCTAAATACCGTCACCCCGGACAGTCGCGCGGCGCTCCCCCGGGCGCTCCGGGCCTGGCGGGGTGCATGTGAGACGGAATAATACGGCTACGGCTATTATATTTCAGGCTTTTGTGAAGAAACCGCGGCCATCGGGCGGGGCTGGGTGGGGACAGGGTTGCCATAAATAAAGAACATTGGTTATTAAAGGTAGAAAAAAAAGTACATTGTTTCAAAATAAAGCACGATTTATTTTACTTTTTTATTTTGCTTAAAAACGTATTTTTCATTACTTTTAGCAACTTAACAAATAATTATCACTGCTAAACAACTGCACAGCATGTTTGCAGTCTATATTATTAAATTTAAAGTAAATAAGTCATTCATTTTTATCAGATTCAGAGATGCTTTGTTTCTTTCGTCTCGCCATTTGCTATTCGTCACAGAAAAAACTCTATAAAACCAATTAGTCCTATTTTAACTGCACTCAATAAATTGCACAAAACAAATAAGAATTTTTTACAATAAATTGACTATGTTGACATTGAGGTTAGGTTGCATTAAAAAACGAGCGTTTATGTGACGACCGCCACAGGGTATATCGTCAATTATCGAACCTATTCGGCATCAATCGACAACGTTATCGACCCCGGTAACTCTCTCGTTCCGTTTTACGCAAAAAAATGTCATCAATGATCAACTTTTTTTGGGATGATATAAGTAAAATGAATCCCAGAGAAATCAAATCATGTGAAATAAAGTATTTTCGCGTAACAGAATGTTAGTAAACTTAGTAAAAACCACTACCAGATTTACGGTCTACCGGTTTCGAGACGTACCCGTCTCTTCGTCAGGACCAACACTACAAATAAACATCTCTTCGTCAGGACCAACACGACAATAAAATTAAATAATTTATAAATTTTTTACATTAGGGAGGCGGTGAATAATAGAGTACCTATCCTTAATAACCAAATTAATTTTCCATGTAGCCCTTTGTTCAATTTAGCGTTCTCAAGAGATGTGGTAACACCCACTTTAGACCCCGCCCCCTCTCACTCTCTCTCGTTAGATCCCTGAGCTGTTCAGTAGTTCAATTTCTCTGACAAGACTAACACGCATGTGAATAATAGTGGTGATAGTTTTACAATACTATGGTTGGGGTGTATAGTGTTGTGAATGTATTAGTGTAGTGTTGGTCCTGACGAAGAGACGGGTACGTCTCGAAACCGGTAGACCGTAAATCTGGTAGTGGGTTTTTACTAAGTTTACTAACATTCTGTTATTATGTCTAACCACAAAGTTAATGCTTTAAATATTAATAATATTATTTTCGCGTACTTTATTGTTCTCATAAAGTGTAGAGTACAATTACCCGAAATAACGTACAATACTTTATAATAAAGTGCGGGTGGCAACCCTAGTCGGGGGGGTGTGCCGGCAGGGGAGGGGAAAACTTTCGCAACTATGTTCCGCCCCAGCGAGGGCCTGCGAGACGGTAATTCTCGGCCTGCGCTATTGTGTTGTTACATACTTCTTGCGTACGGGTAATGGCATTTCGCGTCCGCGGGCCATTTTAGATTCCAAATCTGCGCTTGTATAATTTCTGCGAATAATTTCGATAATTCATTATGGTCCACGTCCGCGAAGAGACAAGTCTCAGAGATTCTGTCGGAAATAAACTCTTTTTATTATCTATTCTGAAATTAATGCACAGATACCACTGCATAATATGCACCTATATTATATATGTGGGGTATAAAAACAAAAGCAGAAATATCAAAAAAAAAAAAATGCATTCGTCGAGGATTACTAATGTGGAGGTGGAGTCCTCCGGTTTTGGATAGAGTTGAACTCAAGGGTCACCACTCCGTTTGTAGAGTCGGAGATCTCTGCTGCGGTTGATGATGTAAAAGTCGCGATGGTTTGACAGAATTTATTTGATTACAAAAACACAAGTTATAAAGTGTACAAAGGTTACAAGTGAACGCGTGACGTTCGAAGGTATGACGGCTAGGGCTTCCGCTGTATCCGAGAAGCCCCGCTGGAGTGAGATGGTTTGTTCTGCGGGCGCGTGCTTATATAGTCATTCAGAACAAAGGAATCGGGGGTGTTATGATTTCCTCTTTACTCGGCCGCGCGTGTGGGTATTTAGCGTAGATCAGCGAGATGCGTTTCGTCACTCCGATAGTCCATACCCTCTGCTATACCTCGCCTTTGTACTCGGTCATCAGTCCGGCTTACATTTGCCTTGCTCAGCAATTTTGTCTCAACCTCTGTATCGAGGGCGACGGCCTGCCGTACTCGATGTCAGCATCTGTGGTAACCCATTACACGGGTGTCTGTGTGTATGTGTCTCGGACCACCACACTAATTTATAATGTACTGAATTCGAAATTTTATAGGAAATATAGCATTTAAATTTAGAGAAAACATGATTTTGGAAGGGATAAATACCTACATAAAATAAAGAATTCTGCACATTTTAAATTAATGATCCTCGTTGATTGCATTAAATTTTTTAATTTTTTTTTGGATATTGCTGCCTTTGTTTTTATATCCCACATATATGTTCTAATATTACATAGTTTTTAATCGTACCAATTACGGATTACGCTCCCCCATAGTGAGAATGTGCCGAGTCTACAACGACTTGTTCACCGACATCGATATCTATCATGTGTCTCTATACTACCTAAGATCACAAGTGAACATAATTCTGGGACACAACATTGATTTAATACGTGATTAATAGCTGAATATTGATTCATTACTGCAATGCAAGATATAAATAAAGTTAGGTAATACGCATACTTTATTATTGTTATTTACTTTATTATGTTCTGCTCACTACCGTTACAATTGATGTCTTTAATTTTAACATGTTTATATTATTATTATGTACTACTTCAAAATTATTTCTACGTGAGATATGTTGGGATATAAGTTAATGTGTTAATTACTAACCATTTACACTCTCATATATTTATATATATCATTTTCTTATATATGTTAATATTTCCAAATAAACAAACAAACTTAAATAATGTTTTTTTAACTTTACAGCATCGATATTAGCAGCATAACCTGAGTTCGCGCCCGATGCATGCCACTGTAACCGATAAATCCCGGTACCGATAAATACAAAAAAAAATTAAAACTGTCAAGAAATTTAGTATCTGAGTTTTCATGACAAATTTTACTGGCGGACCAATTATAGATCTGTAAAATGAAATATTAAGCGGTCGCCTTTGGAGTAGGCTCCCCTCGTCTGACATTGTGAACAGGGTGTAATTTCACCGCGAATGGGCTCCGAGGACAGCCTGTAACGATATTGGCCTATTCAAATAGACATTGCTGAAAAATTATACGAAAATATCTATCTGCTAAAGTTTATAATAAAGAGAAGCTTCACAAACCGTTAAATACTCTATAATTAAATATTTTGCCGGATAGGTAGATGCGGACGAGCTTTATTATTTCTGCACGCGGGCGTGTAAAGCAGGCTTTATGTTATTTTGTTTAACGAGATTGTCCAATCACAGACGCGGGCCGTGAGCACCGAATCTAGCCTATCAGGAACGTGGATTCGCGGAACGAATTCGACGAATCAGAGGCTTTCTCAGAGTTAGACTTTGACTTTTACACGCGAGTTGGAATCAAAGATGGCGCGAGATAGGGACTATTGTTAGGCGTTACAAATTAGAAAGCGGGACTTGAGTTTTCAGCTTGAAGGTCGGCGGAGGCTTTGTCGAGGAGAGTCAGTAAGGAAGATAATTTGGCTGGATCGAGGAAAAAGCCAGAGGTTGATAATAATTCAAAGAGAATTGGAACAGTGAACAGCTAAGCATTTTCAATATTATTTATTTCTATTGCCTTTTTCGTGTATTCAATTTAGAACTTTCTGGATCGTAACAATTATTGATACATGTTGTGGATTGTTTTGTTACGTATTTTGGGCCTAGGGATAATTATTACTATACGCGCTTCGGATTTAATGTACAAGAAATCGTACTGTTGCTACGGTGATAATTCCAGCGGGGGAATTATTGCATAACGCTGATGAAATATGTAATTCTGTCGCTGTTCATATGAAAAATCATTTAAATTTGATATTCATATATTACCAAAGATATAAAGGCTTTAAAATGGAATACTTTACTGACGAAGGGTGTTTCGTGTTTGTTCGTGGGTTTTAAAATTCAGTATAATTATGTATATTCAATGTCGCGAGGTTCGGAATGTGCGAGAGGTTCTTCAGGGCGGATGTATTCTTATGCTAAAGAATGCTTTGTTATCTATACTGGCGATTGAATACACGGATTTCTATATGATTTGTATTGTTTGGAAATAATTGGGATCGGAGTATTTATGGGGTTTTGATATCACGATTGTCAGTGTGATATAAATTCAAATCGTACGAGGAATTTCCTACAAACAATATATTTTAAAAATGCATCTGGATTTTATATTTATTTTATTAAAACGTGAATGTGTGGTTTATTTGAACTCGTTACATGTTTTTATTGCGTCATTGGGCAACCGTTCTAAACACAATTTGTTCCTATCAAGTTCTTATAAAACGTATTTCGAATTGTACATGTTGTATAGAGATAGTTAATTTAGATGCGGCCGGTCTTCAGCTGGGGAACACATTTATGGTTTCTATTGCGGTTAATTATTTTATTATCGGCCTGTATTCGAAGGCGCTGTGTTGTTTCAATTAATACGAGAATTTAATTATGTGTTTTGATATCACGATTGTAAGCGTGATATAAATTCAAATCGTACGAGGAATTTCCTACAAATAATATATTTTAAAAATGCATCTGGATTTTATATTTATTTTATTAAAACGTGAATGTGTGGTTTGTTTGAACTCGTTACATGTTTGTATTGCGTATCATTGGGCAATCGTTGAAAACACGATTTGTTCCTATCAAGTTCTTATAAAGACGTGTTTCGAATTGTATATATTCCTTAATTGCGATGGTTATTCATATGACATTGTTTTATTCATTCAATATTAGATATTTGAAATGTTTTTTTTTACAACATATTCCATTATTGTGGGTCGTTTGCGGTTAGATCAGATCAACCTACGGTCTTCCGTAGCCGTGATAGTTCTCATATGACATTGTTTTATTTATTCAATATTAGATATTTGAAATGTTTTCTAGAACATTTTTCACTATTGTGGGCAGTTCGCGGTGTGTTCAGGGGTGGTTAACCTTCGGCCTTTCGTAATCGCGATAGTTATTCATATGGCATTGTTTTATTCATTCAATATTAGATATTTGAAATGTTTTCTACAACATTTTCCATTATTGTGGGCAGTTCGCGGTTGTTCAGGGGTAGTTAACCTTCGGTCTTCCGTGATCACGTTATTTACTAATATGACAGATTGTTTTGTTTTGTTCGTTTAATATAAGTAATATCATATTTTTATGAGTTACCGTAATTATTTATCTATATGATTTTATTATTGAGAGTGATGCAACGAATACTACTTTCATGAATACGAATATCAGGCCTACTAATCGGCGAATACGAATGCGAATATTTCCACCAAGGTGGGGGAACCTGAACATATTTGTAAATATAATAACCTTGATGCAACGAATACTACCTTCACGAATACGAATATCAGGCTTACTATTCGGCGAATACGAATGCGAATATTTCCACCAAGGTGGGGGAACTTGAACATACTTGTAAATATAATAACCATGATGCAACGAATACTACCTTCATGAATACGAATATCAGGCCTACTATTCGGTGAATACGAATGCGAATATTTCCACCAAGGTGGGGGAGAACGCAAGCATACTTGTAATTGTATTGTTTATGTCTGCTTGTGATATCACTATACGGCGTAGATGAACTAGTTTGAAAGGGCTTATGTTCTGTATGTGCTTGGCGTAGAGGGAATAGTCTTCTCGTTTCTAGGATTCTATACAGGTTTACAGGTGCTGATATTGAAATATATATACAAGGAAAACACTATTTTGGGAACCATTAACTGGATGGCAGATATTGAAGCACACATACACACAAGGAGGACGTTATGTTAAATACATGACTGGAAAGTTGTTATTGGAAAACACAGGCGTCCAGTCGGCGGGACGCAAGCATATTTGTAATTATATTGGTCATGTCTGCATGTGATATCATTGTACGGCGTAGATGAACTAGTTTTAAGGGGTTTATGTCCTGTATGTGCTCGGCGTAGAGGGATTAGTTTTCTTGTTTCTAGGATCTAATACAGTTTTACAGGTGCTGATATTGAAATATATATATAT
Source organism: Agrypnia vestita (assembly GCA_016648135.1). Classification (NCBI taxonomy): domain Eukaryota; kingdom Metazoa; phylum Arthropoda; class Insecta; order Trichoptera; family Phryganeidae; genus Agrypnia; species Agrypnia vestita. The sequence continues at coordinate 801 of JADDOH010006736.1, read as the reverse complement.
ATACAAGGAAAACACTATTTTGGGAATCACTAACTGGATGACAGATACTGCAGCACACATACACACAAGGAGGACGTTATGTTAAATACATGACTGGAAGTTGTTATTGGAATACACAGGCGCCACTAGAAGATATGGGCAGTTTGCAGAGAACTTCAACTTCTGTCAGTTAAGGACCTTTTACTATTACTATTCTTTCGCCTTTTTGCATAACCGTGGATGAACTAGATTGAAGGGGTTTATGTTCTGTATGTGCTCGGCGTAGAGGGAATAGTTTTCTTGTTTCTAGGATCTAATACAGTTTTACAGGCGCTGATATTAAAATATATATATACAAGGGAATGAAGGGCTACACAGGCGCTGGTAATTGCTCAATTTTGGAGAGTTATATTACTTCGGATCAGGATGCCATCTCAGAAGCAGACCAACTACAGAACTAAGATAAGAACCTTTGATATTATTTATTCCTGATGTTTTCTTATGTGTATCAAATGGAATGTTCGTGCTATATAATTTGTCATTGTCTCATGGTCACTATTCATTTCATTACGTGGGTTCAGAGTTCGACGGTAACGGACTCGGAAACAAATTAGTACTGATGTCGGGACGTAACGTCGGGATTATATCTTAATTATCTTTAGGATAGAAGCGAGGTCATCATACGTGCATTCTGCATTTCAAACGTTTTACTAACATATATAAATACATATTATTGCGTTTTACAAATTGAATATGATCGCGGGAAATAGGCATTCCGTCCGGTTATGCAACGTTAACTTCCAACGTAGCATAATGAGATCT